>CM074965.1:8986074-8999440 GCA_037577455.1 Pangasius macronema | reverse complement strand
AAGTGTTTGAAGTTATCACCTAGAACTGTGGAGCTATGCATACGCATGCAACAGTCGATGATGAACTAAACTTTGTGAAGAGACTGTTGATCCTGTTGCAGGCTGCATCTGTCAATTCACTCATGCATTAAATGGCAGATCTTGACCGCTCAACATAGCAAAAGTTTACCTTCTCATCTAGTCCTTGAGAGTAAATTAATATGTCTTAAAAAACATGAATATATACAAATATTTAACTTACATAGAATTACTTTTTGTTTATTAATGAACTAGATCTGCATAAAAATAGTTCTTGCAAAACATGTTATCCCTGGGGAGACTACTCCTCCCTTTAGCCCCTGATTGTTTGGGCTCAGCCCCTCACGTTTTCAAATCCTAGCAACATCCCTGATCTGATGCCTCACACTGATGAATGGCTTGATCGGTTAGGGGCAATTTGCTTTTATTCGACACCAGACTTAACCAAGGTGTATTGGCAGATTGTGTCAACTTTAACTTGCAAAAAATGGCTTTTTCCACTCTGTTTGGGTTACACCAATTTTTCACCCTTCCGTTTGGTTTGTAGGTTTGTACCTAGTTTTTCAGATATCACCAGCCCACTGACTGACCTAACTAAAAAGACCAGACAGTACCATGCGAGCAGGCTTTCTGCCAAGTAAAATCGGTTTGTGGGAGCCTGCTGTTGCATTATCCTGACTTTTCTCTCCCTTTTGTTTTGCAGACTGGGGCCAATTTGTTCCAGGTGGTGGAGGGGGAGAAGCAACCTGTGCTGTGCATCAGCCAGAAGCTCTCTGTGAGGGAGACCAAGTACAGCACCAATTGAGACAGTGTGTCTGGTCAAGTGGGTGGTCCTCACCCTCTGATACTACCTACTGGGGTGCCCTTTCACTCTCTGTTCTGATCATGCCCCACTCCAGTGGCTCCACTGCATGAAAGACGCCAACATGCAGATCACTCGTTAATAATCTGCACTGCAACTATTCAAATTCAAGGTGGTCCACAGACTGCGGGTGCAGATGGTGGTGAGATGGCTCCCCGGAGTTGAGCGGCGGGGATATGTGGCGATGGAGGCATGGTCAAGCGTCAGCTGTGGATGGATAGGAGGTGGGTCAAACCAACAGGTAAGACATGATGATTCTCACTTGTGTGTCTCATTACTGGCAGTCTACTTATTTGTCCCTAACCCACAAGAGAGACTGACGAAGAACTCGCAAGAACAATGAACTTAAACCTGATGGAGCGAAAGCTGCGAGTCCAGGACAGGCCTGTTTCCTGTCGTTGTGGTCTTTTTTTGCTGAGTGTCGACAGTGTACTGAAAAGTGCGGAATGAATAAACGCAAGCCCAGAGCCCAGTTAAAATGTATCCTGTCTCTCTCCAAGACCTCACACAACAGTTCTACAGTGTCATTTCAGACAGAATATAGCCAAATATTCTGTTTATTTTTGCTCCGCTAGTGAAAAAGATCCAGAAGAAGCCACACTCACATTATAGCATGTTGGCTAGCTCACTAGCTAGCTCACATTGATTTGTACATTCCCATTAAAGGTGCTTCTGGTAAATTTAGCGTCCCTTCTTCCTTTTCAACTGCAACTGACGAGCTTTCGTATTTTAAGCCAAGTTATATTCCTGAAAACTATCGTTTGCTATGTCCATGCCACAGATGGCCCATATTTTCGTGTTCTTATCTGTGCCATATCAATCAGAGGTGATGCAAACCAGAATCTAGGTATGGCAGAACATATAGACAGTGCGGAGGAACTGATGTCTCATGTAGTTTAGCAGGTCTACCTATAATGTAAAGTTTATTGATAGTTTTTTTTTTTACTGTGATATTTTCCTCGTATATTAATTTTGGTAAACTGACGCAACAGTTCAACATGCTTTCATGTTATTGTTATTTGTTGTTTGTAGGATGGCTGTTTGTATCAGTGCTTTTTAAGGAGCATCTTTTCAGTAAACATTTAAGTTGGAGTGATTAAAAATGTTTGATAAGGTGTAATTTGTGTAGTAACAATATATAAAGTCAGTATAATGACATTCTTGTTATACGAGTACTATTTACTGTTCTTTTGTTCTGAAGAAGCTTTTATGAATTACTTTGATGATGGTGATGGGTAGATAGTGAGGGAAGATAAGAGGAGTGACTTGTCATTATCTTCAGTTCTATAAATGTTTGTGTGTTAACCAATTGTTTTATAGTAATTGTTTAGATTATACCAATTAATTAGTTTGTTGTACTATATAATTGTATGTTTACTTCATTATTCTGTCCATCCTTGATTATCCCAAAATATGCACAGAAGCTCTGAAACCAAGTTTATTTACTCCCTGTTGTCTCTTAGGTCAGACTCTGTTATTGTCATGAGAGGAAGGCTAAAGCGGATGCAAGTGCAGTTAGAGTTTACTGTAAAAACTGGCAGACAAATCCAAATTGTAAGGCAAACCAGACAAATAGGGCAAAACCAAGATCAGAAAACCAGAATAAAAATACACAAAAAATGAATGGCTTGGTAAGGTCAGGTAAACACACTGAGCGTTACTTCGCAACTGTCCGTGGTTTGCTTATTTAGGTGTGGGTGTGATTGTGAACCAGTATGCATGGTTAAAAGTCCGGTGACTGAACATGACAGAGTTTGCGTGTTTTGGGAAGTGTAGTCGAGGGTGGCCATATTTGTTAGCCGCTGTGTGTTCTGAGAAACAGGAGTTGACCTGATAGTTATTAAATGCAGTAAAGTCTTACATGATTTAATTGTAAGACTAATTTTATGCACCTCTATATAGATGGGTGACAAAGGAAAAAACACAAAATAAAGTGCTTTGCTAAGGTGTTGGGCTACCATGAGCTGCAACAACAAAGCAACTTTGCATAGATTTTCTAGGACTGTACTGGAGGGATGAACACCATTCATTGAAAAGATATTCAATGAATATCTGGTGTTTTGATATTAATGGAGTACTGTTGCAGTGACAAACTCAGACATTGTTGTTCAACAAAGAATAGAATGCCCTTTATGTAACATGTAACCTACAGCAATATACAATTTTAACATACTTTTTAATGTGCTAGTAGTGCATAGGCTCTCAACCATGGGGTCACCTGAGATGTGGATGCGGAACTTTTTTTTTTTTAATCAACCAACCATTATTTCTAATGTAGACTGATGCACAAAAACTTGGTTTATAAATGATTGCAAAATTAATAATCATCTAAAAGTTTTTTGTTTTTGTTTTTTTTAACATTTCATTAGCCTTTGGAGATCCTCTAATTTTACACCAGACCTCAGCAGTGTCACATCCAACATACTGCCACATTAATCAAAAGTCAAGTCAAGTGGCTTTTATTGTCATTTCAACTAATATAGCTGACGCAGTACACAGTGAAATGAGACAACGTTTCTCCAGAACCTTGGTGCTACATAAAACAGCATAGTCACCTCACACAACATAGAGTTACAAAACACAGAGCTGAGGACTAGACCAAGTTGTCCTAGCCACAAAGTGCATCGTGTGCAACCTAGTGCAAAACAAAACAGTGCAGAACAGACAACACGAGACAGTGCAGGACAAGTACTGTACAAGACATGCACACAAACACAAAATAGCAGCAACCCGTAACCTACTGTGTGTGTGATATATATATATACATATATATATATATATATATATATATATATATATACACACACATACACACACACACATTGCAATGTGCAAATTTACAGTGACAGTGCAAAAATGACCTTTTATACCAGACACTAGTAATGAGCAGAGAGGCTATTGAAAACAAAAAAGGGGAATTTTGTACCATCAAGAAACACTACAAAATACAATATTTATGGTATATTTTCACTATTTTGCCAATCTAAACTGCACATGTAGGATACTGCAGCAGGGCACTTGCTGGTGTTGGTAAAAATCCAAACACTGAACAGCCACAGTGCATAGAAGTAAAACTCACCGGATTAAAAATCATTATCTAACCATATATAGCAGTAATGATGTTTACAGTATTAAGAGTTATTTTTTTATTTATTTTATTTATTTTATATTCACTAACCTAGTGCTAGAAAGCCCAGAATTTAATGCTCCATGCCCTGACCTGGACTTTGCCATCGACAAAATACTATATGAAATCAACCATGTGAACCTGACAAACCAACAAAGCCAGCCATTTGCTAGCACATATTTATGGGGTACAGGGTTCAATGCCCTTATGCGCATCAAATCAACATGGCAATCTAAAATGGATTAATGTGACCTCACATTAGATGCAGTAAGTACAAACTACCTGCAGTTGCAGGCTCTTACACAGTAATTCATAAAAAGCATTGTTAAATTTGTAAAAATCACATATGTAAGATTTCCCTCTTTAATGTTTTTTTTAATAAATAAATAAATAAATAAATAAATAAATATATATATATATTTTTTTTTTTACCTCAATTTTAATCTTTTAATAACAATGTTACCTAGCATTCTGCAGACTGTGCACTTATGGAATAAGTCAACTGAACTTTTAAAGTAGTAGGCCTGTAATTTCAACTAACTGCACTATAACAATCATCATGTGGGGTCATGAGAATTTTGGATACTTAAAATGGAGTCACTTATTTTTGGTTTTGGTGAGATCAAATAGAAAACAGAAATCATGAAGTGCAAACATTCTTAAGGTTCATTTAGACACTATGAGATATGGATACAGTTTATACCTATACAATTATTTCATGATAGAATTTTTACTTTTAGCTGGAATACATCCGATTTGTTACCAAAGCTGGCAATATTTTAGTCTAAAGGCAGCTGATTTTGCATATGTTCTGTAATATGTACTGTAGTTTATGTGGCTTTATCATATAGGCAATACAATAATGACAATAGGAAAAAACAGAGTTACAACTCTTGTAATAATTGGTAATGCACATGAATGCTGTTGTGTGCATTTTGTAAGTAAATGGCTAACTTCAAGATGGAATGAACCTGGAGGCAGAAAGATTGGAATGAGAAGCCTCTATGCCCAATAAACTGACCTGTGGCACCATGTTCTTGAAGGAGTCCATGATGCGTGAACTCTTGGCCTCTTGGTAATAGGAAAAGCAGCCAGTGATGATGACCACAGCAGCCAGGACTACTCCCAAATATAACTATCACATAAAGGGAGGGAGGAAAAGAGTGATTCACTGGTATATCAATGTAAATCAAATTTTAACTTAAAAACACAACCACAAGAGTTATCATTTTGATTGTGTCCAGATAAACATATCAAAGTTGCAGTAACATTAACACTGAACAATTCATTAAAGAAGCACTATGTAATCTTTTTTATATAACAATTGCAATAAAAACACTATCCATCTTATTATTTTAAATCTAGACACACAAAATTGCTGAAAACCTCAAACAGAACCTAATATGTTTACTGAAACCACACCTTTTTGTTAAAGGAAACTGGTTGTAGCCAGACTGTCTGGTCATTGGCTCCACACTGCCAATGGCTGGTGTTTTGTGTGTACTAAAGTAGGTAGGTACTAAACATTTACCCAGTGGTTTAAAAGGTTAAATGTCTTACTCTGTGTTAATTCCTGGGGAGGGGGGGTTAAGTTAACTTCAGTGTTTAGCATTGATACCTATGAATATAGTGTGAAGCTATTAGCTTAAGTAACCGCATTTTCTAGTAGTGTGGTGGTAGCTTTGCAATGTTTGAAATCAAACCACTTATAATTTGTTGTTTTATCAGGTAAGCAGTGCCATAGCACTGATGAATAATTTTTTTTTTCTAACACAGACATAATTTAATTCAACAAATTCTGCAGCTGTTTCTTGTCTTTTGGTTGGAAACAAAAGTTATTCAAAGAGATAATTAACATGACAAGTTGTTCACAAAATTCATCAACTTTTGGCAGTGTCAATTATTGGTTAAATAACCAATATTCAAATTGGTTAAAGCAGAATGGCATGTACCATTTGTACTTATTGACTAGTTTAGAGCTACACTCACATTGTCATTGGCTGGCTCTTCCTCAGTTGCGAACTGGATACCATAAGCAAGGAAACACAGGATGGCACCTATCCACAAGAGGATGGAGAACCCTCCAAACAATTGTTTACAGAATTTCACCCACTCTGGGATGGTTGGAGGCGGAGTCAGAACATTAGGCCCATCCCGTGCCAGGAGCTCCAATGCTCTTTTATGGGTCAGGCCCTGAGGAAGAGAAGCAAATTGCTATCAAATTCAGAACTGAAACCATTAGTAAGAAGTTCAGAAACTTGGAGTGCTACCGACATTGATACTATTCCTCTTCTGACATGAGTAACATTGAAACTTGTTTTTGATTCATCGCCTCTTTTGCAAAGGACAGATTGCAAAGGATGTGTGGCAGCACAGTAAAATAATTTTGTTTTGTCTGTATGTTTTGTAATATATAAGGATGATGGGCCAAAGGTTTGAGTCCACCATCAAGAACTATTTCTTTTCCATTCATGGCTTCATCCTGGACAAGGCCGTGGACGATCTGGAACTGTGTTAATTATTCCTGGGGCTAGTTCACATTTTCTGTGCCAGCTTCAACACATCCTAGCCTGATTTAGAAGCTTACCCAAAACAAAACAAACAAAAAAAAAAAAACACAGACTCAATGACTACAGTGGGTGCTTACTTCATAGCTGTGGTTCTTAATTCCAGGTCCATTAATCTCAGACACTGGGTATTTTTGCATTTTGGTGGTCTAACACCAGCCACAGCATGATGAATCTCTGATTAGTCAAAGGCAGTCATGATATATGGGTCTTGGAGTATAACCTATTGCTTCAGAAAAAAATTGACATTAAAGTGAATACTGTTGATTAGAGATATGATTAATCTTACTTTAAACAGGTCCACCTCATAGCGAGCTGACAGCTCTTCCAGAGAGAGCTTATGATCATCCTGCAGCAACACACAAACAGAAGTATCTGATGTACCTTCTACACACAGCAGTTAACATACAGGCCATATAGGGAAATTTATGACATATGTATATTTAAAAAAAAAAAAAAAAAAAGAAAAAAGAAACAAGTTCTCACCAAAGCTGCCTCTTTCTTCAGCTCATCCAAATCTTTTTCTTTCTTTTTCTTCTTTCCATTCTTCTGAGAAGCCTTAGGGCTGATATCACGTCCATACTGAGAGAGATATGAAGGGAGAGCATGCACAGAAAAATCATACTGTGTTTTTTTTTTTTTTTTATCATCATGTGTGAATGGGATCATGTCTCTTTCAGAATGACAATCTGAAATTCAAGAAATTAAACTTATTCACAAGACCTACAAGTAAAACCATAATATATCAATCAAGCTTTTTGTCAGGAACGGTGAGTTGAGATGGATGGAACTGCTGTAAAAGGCGTTTTATTAGAGAGGCAGGCAGACAAATCCACGAAGCGAGTTGAACAAACTCAGAGTTGCAGAGTAAGTTTTGAGTTAACAAATCCAAAGCGGGTTAATTAAGGTTAGCAGCTTTCATGACGCAGGCTATCAACTTCCTCAGTCAACCCAGGTTTCCCCGAGTAAACACTGATTCAGGGTGCGCATGCATATAAAAGCCAGACGTTTGCAGCAACGTTAGCGATCAACATGGAAAAAAAGCTGGTGCAAGAAATTATTATGCGGGAATATGAGGAATTTAAACCTACACTAACTGCAACAAAGTAATACCACTGCGGCTGCCAAAGCACGGGAAATTGCTGATTGTGTAAATGCACAGGTTTACTTTTATAGACTCACAATATGAATAAACGGATTGAAACCGTCTAACTCCAACATATTTCAACCCTGACTTTGTTCAACTCACTTCGGGCAACAGGCCTGAGGGTTTAATATACAAACTAATCAACAGTAAAACTGAAAACAGTGTTGAACAATAAGGACACGTGATGGAAACGACCAATAACAATACAAGGGCGGAGGCAGGGCATGAACCAAAACAAAACTCCAAAAGGTAAACGCATGAAAACACGGACGTGGGCTGTCATGCGCACTGAGCGCTTCTGCATGCAGAGCTTGGCGCGAAGGGGGAATTCCAGACACTTTTCTTGTATAAAATTTCTGTATAGGGACAGATTTTTACTGGGGATTTTGAATGTGATTAGGTTGCTATTAATAGCAGTCTCATAGACAAACACAAAGAGGTTATATGCGACAGCAATTGTGAGACCAGAAGGTTTAGTGTCAGGTAAAATTGTTAATAATAGCAATATGCTTGTAAAGTCATTCCTCTGTGTGAGCCACTTCGGATGTAATATGACAACTCTTCAGGATATTCATGATACCAAGATCAAGAAGCATGCTAGTAACATTATAAGCAGCCCCTCTCTGTCTCACCTCTTTCAACCCCTTGCCACTTGCCAAAGACTCTGAGCCATCAAAGCTAGAGCACATGAACCGCTTTTTCCCTAGAACTGTAGTCATTCTGCTCAAATGTATCACCAAGGCTTGTGCGATATAACGATTTTATCACCCCTACATGATATTATGTTGCCAGAATATTCACTGACATTTATCGCCGATTAGCATAATATTAACATACCTCTCCAGCCATTATGCATTTGCGTAGAAGCTTCGCAAAAACATCAGAGTATACTTGTATTAGTTATCACACAAAAATAGGCCAAAGAGCAGTCTTTTTCTCCCCAGTAAAATGCGAGATGGGCCAAGTGGCGTGTGAATCTGGAATAATTTGCACAGGTGTTATTTTCGTATTTTTGTTGCATAACTTAAAAATAAATAACAAATTTCAGAAAAATATAACAAGATCCACGAATAAACAACCAGTCATTCACAAATATAAAATGAGATGCACGAGTATTTATGTAAATCAGAAGCTTACTCGTCCTCTCGCTTGTAGATCGCTCCGTGTGCATTTGTGCATCACGTGGCATTTGTGGGATGGCCTGCATTTATTTGTCGATTTCTGAAACATTTAACGTTGACTTGTGCAGTTCAATCTACAAATTATTCCAACCTATCACAGCAGTTATATGCTCAACTGATCAACAAGCGCCAGGGAGGGACTTCTGCAGCGCGCAATCGGAGCGGAGAAATGTCGGCTGATACCTCAGGATAAGTTTAGGAACATTTTCATGCTTATGAAATTAAAATCCAATACAAAAAGGAAATAAAACGTTACACTTCTGGATGATTAAATTGTTTTTCGTGATATTTTTAAATGGAAAATTGCGATCAGGGAAAAAACAATACTGCAGAAGCCTAGTATCATCTGTACAGTAGTGCAAAATTAATCTATCATTGCACAATGACCATATCGCATTGTACTGTACTGTACATAATACTTAAAATATGTTTTGCTCATATGCACATATTCAATATCCTTGTCCAGTGTCGTCTGTTCCATTATTCTTCCTCTACATAATTCGTCATAATTCGTACTTTTGGCATATTTATAAATAGTCCAGTGTTGCCTGTTTTTGGTGTGCAAACACCAGAACAAATTCTTTGTAAGTGTAAGATTTCTGGCAAATAAAATGCATTCTGATTCTAATTCGGGTGAAAGGAGGTAGAATTCACCCCAGATGGGACACCACTCCATCACAGAGTACCATGCAAACACACCCCTAGTGGCAATTTTGTGTAGCCAATTCATCTACCTGCATGTTTTAAACAGTTTGAGGAGGAAACCCAGTCCAACATGGGGACACCGTGCAAAGCTCCACACAGACAGTAAAGCCAAGCAGGGGATTGAACCTATGATGCTGCAGCTGTGAGGTAGTAACACTACCTACTACACCACTGTGCTGGTCTACCTTATTTTGCAGAATACAAAATGACTTGTATGGAAATGATGCAACACGTGTGCACTGGATTTTAGAGCCTGGGGTGAACTTTGAATAAAGATAGAATGCCAAAAGATACATAATAAGTTTCAGGAAGGACTTTCAGACACTTCCGGAGGCTGAAGTGACACTCATTTCCAGTGTTAAATTCAGTGGAATCTTTGCAGTTACCCAGACTGAATGAGATATTTCCACTATGTGTTTCTGTTCACCATCAATGTTATGGATTCTACTATACATAGTAAGGAAGTATAGTGGAGTATAAGAAAGACTAAGAAGGTTTAAGAGAATGGTAGAATGTATCGATGTAACACATAAAAAGGGTTCCTCAGTATTTCGTAGAATAGTTAAGTGTTCTTAGATTCCTACAGGGTTTGAACCCTCTGCTTTGAACCCTCTCTGAAAGTAAAACCCTTCATTGTAAGGGCCTACAGCGTTCTACAGAGAACAGTACCATATATCAGAATGAGAGAAAGAGAGGGGGAGAAATTATGTGTGTGAGTCAGAGAGAAAGTATATATTTGTGCACTGAAACAGCACAGCACATGGGACTAATGGAAATCATTTGCTCCTGTCACTCTTCTTCTGCTCAGGCTGTGTGTGTGTGTGTTTGTGTGTGTGTGTGTGTGTGTGTGTGTGTGTGTGTGTGTGAGAGAGAGAGAGAGAGAGAGAGAGAGAGAGAGAGAGTATTGTGCAAAAGGATTACACGGCAGCAAAAAATTTAAATAATAAAATAAATATTTTTAAAACTGCCTTGCAGGTTATTTCTTATGCACAATTTAAACATACATATGTTAGACTTAAAACTAAGCTTTCCATAAGCCAATTCAGAGAGAAATATAACAGGCAATCATTGCTATGCTTTACTTCATACTTGTTATCCCATTTTAATCCTAATTTATACATTACAACTGTACCAGCCAGTACTTAATAATCTCATATATGGTATGACTGTAGCCCAGACTATTATATCAGTATATTAATAGTATATTATACTAGTATAGTACATATAGTATATTTTAGATTAATATATATAAGTATATAAGTATATAAGTAGATAAATCAGAGAGAAAAACTCACCCCTTTCTCCATGTTCTAAAAGTATGAAAGACAGATGTCGTTCTCTCTCAACACGTGTTTAAAGGGGGGGTGGTCTTTTTTGGGATTGTCACCTCCTACTTCTGCCTTCTGACCCCTCTCTTCCAACACACACACACACACACACACACACACACACACACACACACACACACACACACACACACACACACACACACACTTTTCAACCACCCATGATAAAAGGTTTAATGTTTGTGTGCACTGCTTGTGTTGAAGTAAGTGCATGACATATTGTATCCAATGTTTGATATTGTATGTACTGTATATAATATCTGGTGTTTTGCAACTGAATGTTTTATTTTCTGGCTGGTGCATCTGACAGTAATTTTGACTTGGAAATTTAAGGAATGCAAAAACTCACCTTTCATGTAAAAACTATCAAAAGAATTCAGTGTTGGTCAGACACATGCTTAAGGATTTGGGATGGCAATGTCCCGTCCATAATGCCTAATGCCGCCACTATCCCCTACATAAGTGCCCTTTCAAAATAAGAGAATACGGTGCATCTGTAAACTCATGTATGGGGAATAGGTCAATTAATGCTCTCCTCCAAGAGCATTCAGCTGCCCAAAAATGTTGCATGACAGACGGTTCAAAATAATGTGGCTACTTCATGTGTTCCAAGAAAGCACTCATTCTCCCAGGAAGTAACAGGGACAGAAATACAATTCAGTTCAGTTCAGTTTTATTTGTATAGTGCTTTTAGCAATGGACATCGTCACAAAACAGCTTTCAAAAAATATATTGTAAATATGTGAATTTATCCCTAAAGCAATTTCCCCCTGGGATTAATAAAGTTCTTTGAATCTTGAATCTTGAATCTAATGAGCAAGCAAGAGGCGACAGTGGCAAGGAAAAACTCCCTGAGACAATATGAGGAAGAAACCTTGAGAGGAACCAGACTCAAAAGGGAACTAAGCCTCATATGGGTGCAACGGATCGTACAATTATAAATAAATCCCTTCTATTATTGTGTACTATATGGACAAATAGTGCAAATGTGCAACCAGTAAATTCATCACAATTATATTATTATATTAATTATTATTATTAATTATTATTATTATATTAATTATTATGCAAGAAGTCTGGTTGATTCAAATCTATCCACTGTCCACTGGAGTCCTGAGTACGAAGCTGCTCGTGGCAACTGCAGCCCCAAAGCCACCACAGCAATCACAGTCCCAAGCCAACAACATCCAAACATACCAGGTCCCCACAACACTCTATGCCTGTGAACCCTCCAGACCTGCCCCTGTACCTAAGAAAAAAACTATTTACAAAAGGCTTGACAAAACAAATATGTTTTCAGCCTAGACTTTCAACACTGAGACTGTGTCTGAGCCCCGAACACTAAGTGGAAAGTCGTTCCATAACTGTACAGCTTTGTAAGAGAAAGCTCTACCCCCAGCTGTAGCCCTCACTATTCGAGGTACAAACAAATAGCCTGCACCTTTTAATCTAAGTAGGCGTGGCGGATTATAAAAGACCAAAAGTTCACTCAGGTACTGTGGCACGAGACTTTATAGGTCAATAGTAATATTTTGTAATCAATACGAAATTTGATTGGGAGCCAATGCAGTGTGGATATGATAGGGGTGATGTGGTCATATCTTCTGGTTCTAGTAAGGACTCTTGCTGCTGCATTCTGGACTAACTGGAGCTTGTTTATGCATATACTAGAGCATCCAGACAGAAAGGCATTACAACAATCCAACCTAGAGGTAAAAAGAGCATGAACTAATTTTTCTGCATCATGTAGTGAGCTATTGGACTACTGATCGGGAGGTCATGAGTTCAATCCCCAGCACTGCCAAGCTGCCACTGGACCCTTACCCCTTAACCTGACTTAACCTAAATCCTGACTGACACATTTCATGAATGTTATTCCTATGTAAGTATGAGCATAGCTGCTGTGCTAGTGATCTTAGAAATAAAGGGGAGATTTGATATTGGCCTATAGTTAGACAGCTGACAGGGGTCAAGGTCAGGTTTTTAAATCAAGGGCTTGATAACTGCTAGTTTGAAAGATAGCACTGGAACATAGCCAGTGCTAAGGGAAGAATTGGTTATCTTTAAAAGAGGTTGATTGTTTCAGGAATTATCTGTTTGAAGAAACATGTAAAGGATCTAGTATACAGGCTGATGATTTTGATGATGAAATTAAATCAAATTAGTTCGGTCTCTCGGAGGGGAGTAAAACATTGTAATTGTTGATCTGATCTTATTACATTATTATCTGCAGGGTTAGTTTTGAAACTGTCCAGTTTTAAATTAATAGTCTGATACTGAAAAAACTCTGTGCAGTTGCTGATGTGAAAGAATGTTTGATGGCAAGGTGCATATAGTATGATTAAGACACATTTTAAATGAGATGAGATAATGATCTGAGATAGCTTCAGACTGCGGAAATGTGACTATATTT
>CM074965.1:8965838-8985974 GCA_037577455.1 Pangasius macronema | reverse complement strand
TTTGATTTAATTTTATGTTAATTAGGTTACTAAAACAAACTGTCTGATTATTTCTACATTTTTGTTTAGCTCAGGGAACAAACACAGTCTCAATAAAGTGGAACCTAAGTGATGACTCAATGGAGCTAGCAGACGGTCGGTTTAGCCTGCTTGTCTGCTCCCTGGCCTTGGCTCTGGATTGTCACCGATTAACTAGTTATGTTTTAAGACTAAGTGCTGTGCTGCAAGAAATGAAAGCAACACCTTCCTGAGTGGGATGGACAATACAATCCCCTCCAAAAATATTGGGATGGAAAGGTGAATTCTTTTGTTTGTGCCGTACACTAAAGACATTTGGGTTTGAGATGAAAAGATGAATATGAGACGATAGATCAAAAGTTCAGCTTTCATTTCCTGATATTTACATCTAGATGTGTTAAACAACATAAAACATGGCTCCTTTGGTAACAGGCAACCTGATTTTAGATGAGCAAAAGTATTGGAACCGATAGTCTTAGAGTTAATTAATGTAAATAACAATTAATATTTGGTTACATATCCCTTGCTTGCAATAACTGCATCAAGCCAGTGACCCACTGACATCACCAAACTGTTGCATTCTTCTTCCAAATCTTCCAAATGCATGCTCAATTGGGTTGAGGTCTGGTGATTGACATGGCCAGTCTAAAACCTTCCACTTTTTCCCCTGATGAAGTCCATTGTTGTGTTGGCAGTGTGTTTTGGGTCATTGTCTGTCTGAATGATGAATTGCCTCCCAATAGGATTGGATGTACTTCTCTGTAAATTGGCATGCAGAATGTTTCTGTACACTTCTGAATTCATTCTAGTGCTACCAGTGCTTACATCATCAATAAAGATTAGTGAGCCTGTTCCAAAAGCAGCCATTCTAGCCCAAGCCAAGACACTACATCCATTGTGCTTGACCAATAAGCTTGTATGTCTTGACTCATGTGCATGTGGTAGAGGTTAATCTTGGTTCCAGAACTTTTGTGGTTCATCTCATCTTTGCCAATTCTAATCTGGCCTTTCAATTCTTACTGCTGATGAGTGGTTTACATCTTGTGGTATGGCCTCTATATTTCTGCTTTCAAAGTCTTCTTTGAACAGTGGATTGTGACCTTCTGCCCTATAAAAGTTGGTGGTCACTGGCTTTTGTTTTTGGGTTTTATTTTTGAATTTTTCTTCTGGGCTTGCTTTTCTCCCATAGACAGTTCTCTGGTCTTCATGTTGATTTATCCTTTTTTAACAACAAATGCAGTCTTCACAGGTGAAACCCAAGGCTCAGACCAAGAGTACACACTCAGATCTATTAACCGCTTAAACAATCAATCTAACAGGGTACACCTGGGCAACAAGAAACACTTGTCAGTCCGTGTGCCAATATTTTTGATCACTTGAAAATTGGGTATGTTCAAACAAAAGGTGCCATATTCTAAGTTGTTTAACACATCTATACATAAATATCATGAAATGAAAGCTGAAATTCTTGAGGATGCAGAAGATAAGGATAGGTGGAGAGTGATGATTCGCTGTGGCAACCTCTGAAGGGAAAAGCCGAAAGAAGAAGAAGAAGAAGAAAGCTGAAATTCTGATCTCATATGTTTCATATTCATCTTTTGATCTCAAACCCAAATGCCTTCAGTGTATAGCAAAAACAAAAGGAATTGGTCTTGCAGTTCCAATACTCATGGAGGGGACTGTAGCTTTTTTATCCTAGATATTATGGTGGATATTACATAATTAGCATAACTGCATTGTAAATAGCTTTGTGGTGTGAACACTGTTCACACACCCATTAAATCTGACTATGCCTCATTCATTCCCTTTTGAATGATACCCAACCCCACCCCGACATCAAAAGTTTCTCACTCTTGACCCATTATAGATGAATCTTTTGAACATAATAATTCACCCACACAAAAAGATTTTGTAACCAAATCTTTTATATTATCAGACTTGTGAGCAACATATCAGTTACATAATTATGTTTCAGAGATGTAGAGATCATGAAGAAAACAATGCAGCATAGCAAAGATAATTCAATCACAGAGAGGCTGTAGATAATTTAAAGCTTATTCATGTCTAGTCAGTGTAGATAACATCCCAAAGGTACAAAGTCCCATGAGATGTTTTCAGTGAAGCAAAAATCCATTTGAATCACATGCAGTTTGAGACTGTAGAAATTTTCTTTCCAGTGAGAATTTACCTTTTTCTTATTAAATTGCACTAAATTGTGCTATGTTTCAAAGTCGTTATGTTGTGTCTTCTTGCCCAAGACATCAAGCCAAGCTGGAGGCACTTGCATACACAGCAATTAATGGGAAAGTTCACCCTGAAACACATTAAATATGGTTATATTGAAATGATTATGTGTTTAGAGATTCTGTTTATAACTTTTTGGCTAGTGTTTTCATTACTGCCTTGACAAGTTAGCAGTTATACCACTCTGCTTTCACTGGGGGACATTGTTAGGAATGATGCCAAGACATTTACTATGGCAGGTTTTACTGATAGCTCCTAAAAACAAAAGAGCAAATGCTTGTTTTCGCACTTAACATTTTCCAGGGACTTTCAATGTCATATTAAAGAGAAACCATTAGAAGTAGTAGTAGAAGTAGTGGAGACAGCAAACATTGAACTCAAAATTCCAGAATGCAATGCAGAGATATGTCATGTGATATGTCACTGTGCACAGCGCAGTTACACAGAGTTACAGCAGACATCTCAGCTCAGTTAGTAATCACTGAGCTACTAAGCAAAATGGCTTTGATTAAGAATGGCAGTATTGCAAGAAAGATTGAGAAGATTTAGAACTTTATCTTTTTGAACCAGATTATAAAGATGAGGAGGTGAGAGAGTTGGAAAGAATACAGAATAAAGTGTATGCTTTATTTAGTGTACCTTATCAGTGGTAATGATCAGAGGTACTACAGGCAATTATTAACTAAAGTGAAAATAGACCAATGTGTCAAAGAAGAACATTTAAACCAAAAACATCAACCTATAATTTAATTATAAAATTAAACTTGTTCACCATTGGTTGTCATAGACTAATTATAAACATTAATATAAATATCAGGGTGAATTTTTCCTTAAATCATATGCAGTGTTTTTGCAGCTATGCACACACATCCCCACTCTCTCTTTCTCTTCCTCCCTCCTTCACACACAGACACACAGACACACACACACAAAACATCAGCTACATATGACCTCTGAATTTATTTGTTTCTTAAATGATTGATTTTAACTCAAGCTTTATTTCCTTTTTACAATACATTTCACATAACAATAAACTCTAATAGCCTAGTGAGGTTAACACGAAATTAAACATATAAAGGATTAGAAACTGTAAAATGCTTTTGAGGAAAGGGAGAGTTATCAGAAGTCCTCACTAATACATATACAAGTACATGATACATACAACATGGAAATGATTCCATATTTTAATGTAGGTTTAATGGAGGGAAGCAGGTGGCTGTTCCACATCTATTCAGAAATGCATAAAAAGCATCTGACTTTCACTCAAGTGTGCAGCAACCCTATACATCCTAGATGCACCTTACAGTTGTCTTACACACTTAACCCCCACAATGTTCCGAATCCAAGCCCATCCATAGCTCACAGTGTGTTTGAGGGACGAACACTTGGTGGGAGAATCATATCTTGCGTGATTGTGATGTTCAATGGACTTTGGCTTGACGTTTCACTCCAATGTGAGTTCCCCTCAAGTCCTTTTTCCAGATTAAATATTTTATGCAGGTTATAACATTTTATGCAATCACTAACTTAATGACTTCTTGCCTTGCTGGTTTCCACACCATTACTTTCTACAGCCTAGGATACTAAGACTGTGATAAAAAAAAAAAAAAAAAAAGCCATATGAATCCTACCATGTCAGTCAAAAGTGCATATATAAATATCATTAAATACAAATTACATCTCTTTCCCACACAGGTCCAGTAAACTATTGCACGGCATGTCATAACTAGCATTAGGTACGTACAAAGACATAATCCATTTTTGCTTCAGTGTTTTGTTCTCTTAACATCTTGACAGGTTATAGACATGTTGTTGCACTAAACATACGCACACAAACATGGGAAAAGTAATTCATCTTTTGCAGTCAGCAGAGAGCTAGGCAACTATATTAGCATTTTGGCTTTGGCTTCATCAGAAGGCCAAAGAAGAGTTTCCTTGTTGTGGGCAGGAGGTGGCAGGAATGAACAGAGTATTGTTCAAATCAACAGGAGCGAGAGATGGATGAAGGACGGTAAAGGAGTGGAAGAATGGAGGTTTTATGAAAGGAACAGTAATGGAAATACAACATGGTAGCTTGAAATGGTGTGCTATGTGTTGAGAGGAAGGGGGAAAAATTAAACACTCACCTCAGGTCAAAGAAGACTGAGTCAGTGAAAAAGAGATTGAAAATGAAATAGAGGAGAGAGAGAGAGAGAGAGAGAGAGAGAGAGAGAGAGAGAGAGAGAGAGAGAGAGAGAGTGGGGAGGCAAAAGATTAGGCTGATTCTGTTTGAATTAACATAATTTTGTCTTTTGTGTGTTATTAAACAGTGACTTTGTTGCAGTCCCCACTCTCTTGTGTGTGTGTGTGTGTGTGTGTGTGTGTGTGTGTGTGTGTGTGTGTGTGTGTGTGTGTGTGTGTGTGCGGAAAAACGTGCATATTTGTGTGTGCACAAACTCTGCTAGCAGTATCAACTTCATTCTGAGGGTTTCAGTCACTACAGTCAGAGCAGCACACACATGCAAGCACACACTCCTTCCTAAGTCATGGGTGTAGCAGCTGTACGCTTCATGGATTTAAAGTTTGTCCTGCAGATGGATGTTGTACTAGAGCAGTGTTCTTCACTAAATTTCAGAGACGGGGCAAACCAACCCAAAAAAAAAAGAGTCAGGGGGCAACAGTTCAGTTTTAAAGGTGGATAGGTAGATGTAATCTTGGTGCAGTTTCACTTTATGCATTTTATATGCGTATGTTACTGAAACACAGCTGACCTCTAGTCTAAAATTGAAATAGTTCTGCCAAGTGGTGAATTTATGTGAAACACAACATGTTGATCATTAAAACACATTTTTATGATATTTTAGAGACTTGTGTCTATGTTGGGGATTTTACTCAGTCTCCGCTAGGTTGCCCTCCAGGGGCCGCTACTAGCCTCGTGCGTACATGGTGAGGAACAGTGCTCTGGAGTATAAATTGTTCTAAAATATCATGACGGGTATGTGAAAGTTTTTGATGGCAGTACTTTTTCTCTGATTCTGATTTCTAGAATTGGATCATGTATCTGTGTGTACATTTTCTGTGTGGGTTTGTTCTTTTGTTTAGTCCTTAAGCAATGAATATAAAAAAGGTAGGCATGGCTACTTTGAAGGACCAGCCTACAGTGAAACAGGAAGTGATGCCATAGCACCAGTGGATCAAGTGATTATGACATTATGCAATTGATGACAGAATTCAGAAATAAAAAGTGTTTGAAATGAAGGAAAGAGAAAGAGATGAAGAGGACAGGAAAGAGCATAAAAAGAGAGAGGGAGGGGAGAAGAGAAAAAAAGAAGGAACAGTTAAAGCATAGATTCCAGGCAGTCAATAAAGGACAGAAACAGACCTTTTCCATCAACAAGGTGCTGGTGCTACAGATAAATGCTGCTTCTCCTCCAGTAACAAAGATATGATTCCAGCACCATAATGAACAACATGAATGGTGCAGCTGGTTCAAAAGATCATTGGTAAATATCTAGCAAAATCAAATATTGAGACCATGAATCAATCAGTCCATGGAGGAAGCACTGTTTTACTGGCAACTTCAACAAATTAAACTGGAGCTACATTCCTAATGTTAATACTAATAAAAGTTAATAGCACCAGTAAACACTTAGAACAAATAGCTAAAATAATTAAAGCCTAATCTAATCTAAATCTAAACCTAATCCAAATCTACCATTTTGTTGTTTATGATCATTTCTTTGTGCTATGTAAATATTCTGGATGTACTTGGTAAAAGGCATTCTCAAAGCCAAATGTACAAATTGTAAAACCTTCCACAATCGTAACTAATTTTACACCATTTACTGGGAAACTTCTACATCTGATTACATTATGGCTTGACTCCAGTGCTAAGTGGCCCATTACGTAATAAGTTTTGCTGTTTTTTACAGTAGCTCTGACATCAGCACAGTGTCAGTGGAAAAGGGATAAAACAGGAAAAAAATCTTTTCCGACATCAGCAGAAAAAAATCTGTCGAAAACAGATTTTAAAGGATTTAAGGATTTTTAGTGTTTGCATGCATGCGCTTATGTGCGCACACAACGTGGTGTGAGATGGTCATCACACTGCACAGAGAGTGTATGGCTGTGTTAGATAGAGAGATAGCAGAATAATGTTATGTCACTGTTCTGCCACACCAGTGCACCAGTGTGTGTGTGTGTGTGTGTGTGTGTGTGTGTGTGTGTGTGTGTTTCATAGAAAGAAAGACTTGTGAGAGCATTTAGCTCTTGCCCTAAATATTTAAAGCAACACCCTGTAATGGTTATGGGTTTTTTAAATTTTTGATGCCAAATGGGTTTTACTCAGTGGGACATAAAAAATCAGTTGCACAGGGTGTGTTCAATGTCTCCTGTGTGTCCTACGCTACCCTGTGAAACTACACCACAGGTCTGCACTTAAAACTGAATTTACAGATATGGGACTACTCATCCTCCCAATTCCTCCTCTTTAAGGCCTTCTCTCCTTTACACGCTTCTTGCATCCTTCACTCGCTCAGCCAAGAGTGATTTTGTGTGAGAGCTTGGACAGGGTGGAGAGAAGAGCAGCAGGACTATGTTTGGGCTTCTCTTCTCCTCCTCCTGTATGCTCTTGTTTAATGAGCTCAAGCTCAATGGTCATAAGAACCCTGTCCTTCCTGTCTTTCCTGCCTTCTCCAGGTGCTTGTTCCTGGAACTCTAGCTCTCTGCTCGCGAAGCCCTATTTCTTTTCTTTGCGAGCCTCTTGCTTCTTCTTCTCAGATGCTGGCGCCTTCTGCTTGGCAGGATCCACCACGACAGAAGCCTGGGGAGAGAGAGGGACCGTGGGGAGGGGAGGATAGAGTCACTATGGCAGGAGTAAGGGAGAAAGAGAGTGAGAAAAAGGAACGAGCAAGAGAGAGAGCCATAGCGAGAGAGAGTACAGAAGAGAAGGTGTTTTGTTATATGATGCAAGGTGTGAAGATTAACAGAAGTGGAGAAGGAGAACAAGAAAGCGGCAGAGAGGAAGAGAAGAAGAAAGAGATGGAAAAGGGGGAAACCGAGAACGAGCCATTAGAAGGAGAGGTAAACGGGGGGAACCTTTGGTTTCTGGAAGGGAGGACAAAACAGGAAGCCGTCAGTCAGTCCGACAGAGAGTGGCAGCATGACATCACAGCACCTACACACACACACACCTGAGCCTGACCCTTATGAATGAATAACAAGGCTCAATTTATATAATAAAGAATTGATATTACATTGATATTAGCATTTATTACATTGATTTTAGCATTTACCATTGATTTTTACACTGTAATGTATAATAACAAAACTGATTATGGCCCTTAGTAAATGAGATTAATTTCATAATATGTCCATAACGGCATTTTTGAGTAATACGAAGTTCTAAGGATTTCAAGATTTCTGTTCCTAGTCATGCATCTGATTCATAGATGAAAATGAATCATGATTATTATTATTCTGCAGGTCTTTAAGGGCCGTTCTGTTTTAATGCAGACATTATCCTTTACATCTGTAATTTATCCTTTACATTAGTTTGATCATATATTGTATATTCTCCCATTCATTAGTGCATAACTGGCAAGGTGCTTCTTTGATTTTCACTAGTTCCTTGCAGTAAGTCCTTTAAAGATTTTAAATCTTAAACAAAAATATAATTTCCTGTCCACAGAACAGAAACCTGTCAGGTTATACTACTCAGTCACCTGACTTTACATTTGAACTTGAAGAAAGGGCGGATATTGGACTTTAGCAGACAGAGGGAGAGAGAGAGAAAGAAAGAAGGGAACAAGAAAGAAACAAAGATTGAAGCTGACAGGATGCAACGCACAAATATATGAGGTGAATGATGACAATAGATAGATAGATAGATAGATAGATAGATAGATAGATAGATAGATAGATAGATAGATAGACATACTGCAAAGACCTGGACTTCTCTTTTTTTTCTCTTCTATTTACTTTCAACTACTTCATATGAGAGGTAGCATGTTGACTGTATATGATTCCTCTGCTTTTAAATCAAGTCATAAAAGACAATAATCTGCATCTTAATGTGCACCTGCAGAGAGGAGAATTACAAAAGGGCAGGAAGAGGAAAGTGGGATGAAAGTGAAAGCATAAATAAAGGGATGAAAGAATGTGTGGAGTGAAAACATGGAGAAGCAGAAATGAGGTGTGTGTGTGTGTGTGTGTGTGTGTGTGTGTGTGTGTGTGTGTGTGTGTGTGTATGAATATCATGGCATGTTGGACTCCAATTGAATGCCAGCTTGAGACAGTATAAAGCAATTGGAAAATGGTAATAACTGGAAAATTATACTGGAGAAGGTCTCTGCTATTTAGCTGATCTGTCTACAAATATTTAATTTGGCATAAGTGTTTTAATTGTTAAATCAGCTAAGTTGCATGTAAATCAATGTCCTCTAATAATATGACACTAAAGGAATACTCCAGTGTTTTGGAACTGAAAATTAAACTACTTTATCAGAGAAAATATTTTTTTTTATTTGTTACCAATGTAGACAGAGATATTACAAAACAAAAACACAGAATTTGCATTATATGTATAGTCAGGTGGTGAAAAGTCCAACAACTACCTTTAGACCTATAAACCATTATTAGTGAATTTCAAGTAAGCATGAATTTTGTTTTTGTTGACTAGTATTTAAAAAAAAAACATTGGATCGCAGCTATAATTAAAGATTTGTTTTGGTTATGGTGGTTGGTCTATAGCTGGCATTACATAGAGGAGAACAAACATAGAGGTAGATATTGAACTTTGACCTTGTCCTCTGCCTGCTATCTCAGCCTTGGGTAGCAGGTAGAGAGCTGAATTTGTTATAGGTAGCAATATAGATTTGTGCCTACTTTCTGCTGTTTCTAGCTTGCCAATAGCATGCATCACAGTGAAAGACTCTATAGATCCCCTTTTATTATTAAGATACATGCCATTGAATCAAATGAAAACTGGCATTGTTCAATAATTCAGTATTTCCCTGTACAATAATAATATAGACAACTTAAGTAACTTAAGGTAACCATGACTTCATCTTAATTTTTCATCACCTGACCTGTGTAATACATTCTTATTTGAAGTGTGTACTTAAGAATTTATGCTTATAGTAAAGTGTGAACTTTCCAATCACAGGTGGAGCAAGTGAGGAGAAGACCAGAAGAGGAGTTCTTTACAGGAGCCAAAGCAGCCAAGGTTATTGGTATCAGGACTGGTGTGTGTAGGCTAGTCTTTTCATGTGTGCTCATGCGTGTTTGTGTGTGTGTATGTGTGTGTGTGTGTGTGTGTGTGGTGCAGGTAGCAGCAGGTGAACACTTGCCTGTTTTTGCTGGGCTCCCTCTTTCCCTTTGCCTTTCTTGCCATGTTTGCTGAGAAGAAAACATAAACATAGTGTAAGTATTGAACCGTATGTTAAACTCTTCATTTTAACCACTCAAGAAAATGGGGCAGGGGTTCAGGCCTTGGCAAGTATGTGTGTGTGTATGTGCCATGACTAGGGAAACGGTGGGCTTTAGCCTTGTTGAAGGTATGCGTCTGAATGTGCATGGTTTTTTTTTTAAACCTGTGGAGACTTGGGCATGATCTTAGTGAGGGTTTGTGTGTGTATGTGTGTATGTGTGTCAATGCCAGGCAGAGGTTCAGGATGCGCTTGACGCAGCAGGCACTCCCAGACTGACCTCACACTCAAGCTGAAGACACGTCGGGCCACCAAGAAGCGCATCAGATAGTAGATGGCCACCACCAGGATCAGTAAACCCAAAACCACCCCAATAATCGCACCTGTGATCACGCCGGCCTGAATTGGGACTGAACAGAATGAGGGGAAAAGTGAGAGTGATGTGAAGAAGAGATAGAGGAGAGGATGGGAGAACATTTTTAATGTCAAATGTCATCTGCCATCTAACATTTACATCCTTTATATTATTTTTTTAAAATACTTTTTCTACTTGTATGTAAGTAAATTCTGGTTTATGTAAATTCTGTTTTTATTCATTTCACTGCATGTCATACTATGTATAGTTGTGTTTGACCAATAAAATTTGAATTTGAATTTGAAAAGTTAAATTAACATGATGTCAAGAACAACAGAAAGGACAATCATAGTGATTTCATACTTTTCTCAAATACCAGAAGTCGTACGCTGGAGGGTCGGCCCACTATGTCTGGAGGGTTCTTGGCATCACAGGTGAAGGTTCCATTGTCAGCAAAGTCTAGGTTTCGGATAAGGATAGAGCCATCACGGCGAGCTGGGTTGCCCACAAAGTCCAGGCGGTCCCGGAATGGCCCTTTATTGTCCACATAGGGAACTCCATTTGTGTAGTGGAAAATCTGACCAATCATAAAACCAGACATAATTGAGACATAAATAAACATCAAAATTATACTTAATTAATGGGCAAAACCAAGGGGAAGTTCACAAGTAACTGATCTAACAACTTATAGCATTAACATTGTGACTTTTGTGCCATTATTCATCATTATCAGTGTCATTAACAAGCACCGAAATGAACAAGATATCAACAACTATATTCGCAATAATATAGTTATTTGCTAGGCTAATATACTCAGGATAATCATAAATGCAAAGAAAACTGTGCCTAATCTGCTCTGTCAGTATCAGTACCAATAATAAATAAACATAAAAGGGTATGGGACTAATAAAATCTTTATTTTAATATGAATAATATAAATTTAATATAAAGAGGAAAAAACAAGGGGAAAAAACAGTTTATAACATTTCTAACATTTCTAACAATATTACTAAAAGAATAAGCTATTTTTACCTTCCAAATAATTTTATTTAAAATTCAGCAAATATACTTGGGTGTAACTCTGTAGTACTTAATATGGAGTTTGTCTGTAATGTAATTAAACTATATATGAACTGAAGATCTTTCTGGTTTAAAAAGCAATTGTGTAAATAACTCATGGAGAAAGTGAGACGAGCACATGTTTGTGTATGTGTACGTACAGAGATGCTGTCTTTCGCCCCATCTGGCCTGTAGCTCCATGAGAAGGTGACATCATCAGAAGTCCATCGCCATGAGAAAAAAGAGCAGGAAAGCCGGATATCCGAGCCTACCAAAGCGTGCCTCTCCCAGCCAGTATACACCACTATAGCCTCTGACTGGGGAGCTAACACACACACAGAGTATCAACTTAATCACCTCTATAGCACAAATTACATATTGATGTTGAAATGTTCTTTATGAACCACACAGACTAAATGTATTTGAAACAAACCAGCCAACTAAAGGATTAAAATTATTTGAGAAATTAATCACCTGTGCACAGACTCAGGTGTGTATAAATCTAGATATGTTCTCTATTATGTCTCTATTATGCATTCCAATGTATACAAATTAATTCTTCTATGAGTTAATTGAATGAATTCTTCTAAGGTTGTTTATGGTTTAATGGAATGCCATTCATGACTAATGTGTGTAACAGTCCTGAGCATTAGGACTTACCAAAGCCTTCATGTGATTCTGTGTGAATATGTGTGTGTGTGTGTGTGTGTGTGTGTGTGTGTGTGTGTGTGTGTGTGTGTGTATAAACAGCACTCCTATGCTAATATAACAATATAACTTTGCCAAACCCTTCTGTTTAATTTTTTGCTCTCTGTTCCTCCTACCTTGTGCTGTTATCTGGTCAATTTGTAGAAACTTGCAGCACTACACAGTATGACTGTCAGTTTCTTTAACAGCTCTATAAACAGTTCTATAAACATTCTGCCTCTGTCATTTTGGATAAAATCCAAATAAATAAATATGTAATTAAAAAAATGTTGGTTTTTTTTTATTTTGATGAAATAGGACAAAGAGTAAACAGACCACTAAGCTGAAATTCACAAGTCAAGAGAAGAGGTGGAGTATCAATATCGACCCAAAGTCTAGGTAGCTCCTTTGTGCTCTTACATACTAAAAATTCTCAAATGTAATGCAATTATTTAATTGTTTCTGTCATTCTTCCCTTTTAAGATGAACCTGAACTAAGAAAGACTTTAAAATACATATTTAAAAAAATAATAATAATACTTGAGATCAAAAATTGCAGATCTCACATTTCAGTACAGCGTTCATTCAGAAAATCACATTATCTATTCTTCATCTCAAATGCATATATTCGTTTATGGCAGAAATTTACATGCAGTTGATCACTATCATTCCATAAAGATAATTTGATCATAATCATCAAAGAAATTCTCACCTGATTTATATATATATACACATACATATACATATATAATATAGGCATCCACCACACAAGCCTGGATTACTATGCGCAACTGCACAACTAGTGCCTCAACTCTAAACATTACTATGCACAAGTGCCCAACCAGCCCCTTAACTCCCTTTTCCAAAGGACCAATACCCAGAAATGATTTAGTAAATAATGTCACTGTTGGGTTAAAAAACAGTTCACTAAAAGTATGTAGCCAATGGCAGTGCTCTGGTCAAAATCTGACCACTGATAAAGGGCTAGAGGATAAGTAACAAAAACTGAACCTGATGAGATATGGTCTGTAACTGTACACCTACAAGGTGTCCCAGCAAGATTGGTGTGGTGTAAGAACATGACTAGTAAAGGTACACAGCATTTAAAACCCCATTAACACTTTTCTGCCTGAGCACAGCGCATGCCATAGCGGTCCCCTTTCCACTGAGTAGAGAAAACAGTCATTAGCAGTATTATCAGTAAGTGACCTACATACTAGGTGGACCTGATGAAAGGACCACTTAGTGTAGAGACAAAGTAGATGTAATTACTATAAACCAGACAGAAAGAATAAAAAAATAAAATAGAATAATACTGCATGCAATTTATGAGGTATAATTTATTTAATTTCATTTATTTTGTTATTAAAATCTACCTCTTTTCAAAATAGCAAAAAAATCCATTTGTAAATGCAAAATATAGACAAATAAAATTAAGTTATATAAAAAAAAAGGCAATTTAATGAAGAAGTTAGTACTGGCCCTTATTTACCAACCAGCAACCACAAAGGTGCCAAGCAGGATTAATGAATACAGTTCAGGCAAAAATCAGTCAGGTGAATTTGTAAATAAAATTAAGATTAATAAAGAAAAGTGAAATAGGTATATCATAGATATAACAATGTAATATTTTGTGTATCTGATAAAATATGTTACAAAAAACAAATAAGAATATTAATAATGTACAAATATAATTTAAAAAATAATTTTCACTGCTTTAGTATAACAGTTAATATCACCCTCACTGGAAATGTGTAAGTGTAATGCGTACATACAAGAATTGTGACATTAGGTTTTATAGTTATCACACTGAATTATTTAGTGTTCCACCCTGGTTAAAAGAATAAAAAAAACTTACTAGGCAGTTATATGAAAAATGTAACATTACCATAAATATAATTTTATTTTTTTAAACCTTTGCAAATTCATTACTTTGGCAGTGACATTGCAAAAACAGGCCATTGCAAAGTAATAATGGAAACTTGCTGCTTAGAAATCCTACCTGTATAGCAATGTAAAGTTTTGTTTACCTGCACTGAACAGCACCACAGATGTGAGCACCAGTAGAGTTAGCATGCTTTCTGTCTGATGTTTCTGCTGGACAGCTTGTGGAAGACCAGAAAGCAGAGGATCAAAGTTGAGAAAAGTAGAGGAAAAATGTAGGGATAGAGGGAGTGAGGTTGAGGGGCACCCAGGCAAGTGTGTGCAGACTCAGAGTTTATATCCAACCACACCCCTAAGTCAGGTCCTACCCTAAGACTGCCTTCTTTTTTTCTTCAGTTCTGCCTGTCCTCTATCCATCACTTTCTCCCTCTTTCTCCACCCCTAAGCCAAGCCCTAAACTAGTAATATTTTATCTCTGTAATTCTTTATTTTCCATTTCTCTCTCTCTCTCTCTCTCTCTCTCTCTCTCTAGCTTTCCATTTACTCAAAATGATAATTCAGTAATGTTGCAGAGATATTAAAAAGAAGAACCATTTGACAGGGCGAGCCTGGTTCAAAGCTGAACCTTTAAAAGGCTACTTTAAAGGTTTAATGACTGAGATGGTTTAGCATCAGCTCTCTCTGTGTGTGTGTGTGTGTGTGTGTGTGTGTGTGTGTGTGTGTGTGTGTGTGTGTGTGTGTGTGTGTGAGAGAGAGAGAGAGAGAGAGAGGGAGAGAGAGTGAGAGAGAGAGCGAGAGAGAGAGATCATGGTGTAATTGACACATCATTATATCTCTTCTCTTGATGTCATCACCAGCAGATCACGACTCATCTTTAATCCATGGCACTTCTTGCTGCAGATGCTATTATACACCAAAGACTTTTAAATAATGCAATCATAGGTATTCACAGATGAAAGATATTAGGTTCTTTTTGGTGTATTGCAAATCCAATACATACAAACACAGGTACAAATATAAAATCTTAGACTTTATAAAGTCTTGTTTACAGCATTATTGCAGTGTTACTAATGTGGTGATCAATAGCAGTAACAGGTTTTCTAAAGTATAAAAAACGTAAATGAATTCTGATGTGATTCAAGGTATCACAGAAAAACAGAGAGAGAGAGAGAGAGAGAGAGAGAGAGAGAGAGAGAGTGGTGCCCTTTCACTAGTACACAAACAAATAATATTAGACAAAGCCTTCTCTTTCATCCCTCATCCCTCCATTTCTTCTCTCTCTCTAGATTCCTCTCCTCTGCTGACGTCTGCCAGTCAAAACAATGCAAGGAGTTAGAGAGAGAGTCCTACTGCCAGTTCTGTCTCTCCAGACAAAGCTTTGCATTCTTTCTTCTTCTGGTCACTATTTCACTCCTCCTCTTCCAATAATATGGACAAAACAAAAGGACAGACAGAGAAGCTAGAAATAGATGGGTTGAGATAAGGACACAAAGACATTGGATTGACGAAAAGTATTAGAGAGAAAGCGTAACAACAGTGATCTTAACATATTTCAGGACTTTTTAGAAGCACCTTGTGAGGCCCATAACTCATAACCACTTAACTATTTACTTAAAATGTATCCTGCCTTAGGACAAAAAGTGTTGTTTGTTTGTATGTTTATTTGAGGGAGAGGTGCTGGGGTGTGGTCCTGCAAATTAATAAATGTCTGAAAATGCTGTTTTTGTGTTGGCGTGTGAAAAGAAAAAATAGACTTTTAAAAGTGATAGCACATGCTTGGTATGTGATCTCCACAATTCCAAAATGCTGGAACTCACTGACATGTATAAAGTTTTAAAAGATCATAACTATTATGAGCATTTTAATTCTATGTTGTGCTACGACGTATAGTATACAATCAAAGTTGGGACAGAAATAGCTTAGTTTTCAGTTCATGTTGTCAAACCCACACATCCAGCATGCCGATTTCTGTCACTTTCATGTTTCATTGTGGACAGGAATCTTTGGGAGATTAACTGAAAATGTTTGTGTGGCCAAAACATACAATGTTTTAATTTGTGTGTAATTTATAATAATTACAGTCTATAGCTCAATCAATGATAATTACAGTAGAAATGAATCACTATACTAAGGACAACTGTAGACTGTAATGATTTATACCCATTATCTTTTGTCACCCAGAAGAGGATAGATTCTCTTTCAAGTCTGGTCTCCTTCGAGTTTTCCTTGCCACTGTCACCACTGGCTCATTAGAGCTCTAAATCTACATTGTAAAGCTGTTTTGTGACAACGTCTATTGTTAAAACCACTACATGTAAATGTAACCTTCTTCACAAGCATCACAGCAAAAATTCCAGCCACACATTTAAAAATAATTTTAAAAGGACAATTTAAATGAATTTGAATTTAATCAAATTTAATTGAACTGTCCTTTTAAAATTATTGAATCCACCAGTCTCTGCAATAAAACATAGGGGGCCCTGTTTGGCCCTGCCCCAATGAATTTCTCAGCACTTCCTCACTTACAGCACACCTGTTAAAACTCCTTACTCATATTCGATCATAGTTCACTTGATAGAAAGAAAAAAGATCAAAATAAACAAGCAAAAGGATTCCTTACACAACATTGGTTAGAAGATCAATGAATTCACATCATTCATTTAAAAAAAAATATCATGCAAAAAAATAACAACAAAAAAAACCCATAAAATAATCTATGAAAGCTTAGTAGTGCCTGGGTTGTTCTCTCAGATATTTACACTGAGGGTGTAAATAATCATATAGAGATATAATATCTCTCTCTCTCTCTCTCTCTCTCTCTCTCTCTCTCTCACACACACACACACACACACACAAACAGACACACACACACTCATACATTTGTCATGGATGACTTTTTCAGTGAAAATACTGCATTTTGGGGAAGCACTACCGACCAATTAGAACCCACCCCAAACATGACTAAAGAGCAATGAATGTGCACACATCACAAAAAACACATACAAGCAATACAAGTTTACTTCTAATAAATAAATACACATCCAAAAACACATAATATGACAATGCTATATTGATGCTCACTTCACAACTTTCATACAGTAAATATAAAGAAATACATACAGTAATTGCTAAAACACAATTACTCATATATATTTTGATAATATAAGCATGCATATGTGTGTATATTTTACTTAGGAGAATTATTGATTAAGTTGTGATAAGAGAATATATTGAATGTATATTTCAAAATGAGCATTTACAGATTTTAAAAACACACAGTACACACTCACACCATCACACCATACACACCACAGCAAGAGATTGTTCCATGAGAGTTATTAGTGTAGTTGAGAATGGCTGACATCATCAAACTGCAAAAAGTCAAATGCCTGTAGTGTGTGTGTGTATAGCGGTGACATTTAACAGGGTCATTTCAGGACAAAGGGGCGATCTGTCTTTCACTCTCCTCATCCCTCTCATGGCAGGGATGTCACAGGGAGCACGGAATGAGGGATGGAGAGAGGGAGCGAGACGAAGGGATGGGGAGAGAAGGCAAAAGAGGAGAAAAGCTATTGTTCTCGTTTGAAAGGCAACTTATTGTTTTCAGAAAGCCCTGCAGTGGTGTAGGAGTGATAGGAGCGAGGAAAAGAAGAGAGAGACGCAGAGACAGACAGAGAGAGGCAACAAACACACTTCAGAAAGAATGTGGAAATCGTTTTTCTTTCTTTCATTTTTGCCTTATGTTTCCTCATACAATATCTGAAATGCTGATAGAAGGAGCATTTTCTCTCTTGAGAGTGTTTGAGTGCTAGATCAGTATTCTGTGGAAATATCATCTCAGACAAAAACACATACGTCAGTTTTCACCCAGTCTGTCATTATATTCTCAAGAGGAAAAATATTCTTTTGAGCATCCATACACACAATCATGTAAGAAAGAAATGCGTAACACTTCTTTTTAATAAAAGACATGGAGAATCATGTGAACTCACACATAATTAAGATCATGTAGACATATATAATAGGCATATGCTGATATTCAGTTATACAATATATCAACATTCTACATTTGTGACATTTGGCTGCCAAGTTAGTCAGCATTTTTTGGGTCCTCTAGGGCAGGGGTTCTCAAACATTTGCAGACAGAGGTCCGTTTAACTGTAATAATAATAATAATAATAATAATAATAATAATAATAATAATAATAATAATTAATTAATAAATAAATAAATAAATAAATAAATAAATAAATAAATAAATAATTCAGACCCCTTTGGTGCAGATCTTATTTTATAAACATAATCCAGCTGTTCAAAGGCTCATTCATAGAATTTGTACAATCATATTTTGGCTATTTATTGGATCCATTGCATTCTGAACTTTACACTCCCAAAACATTTTTAAGTAGCCATTTGATTTAATTTGACAGTTCCTATATGCATAATAACTTTCATAATGGTGCCGTGTGGTTTTCATCATTGTAACAAAATCACAGACCCTCTGGCTCTCATTCACGGACCCCATTTTTAGAACATGGCAATGGAGTGACTTATTTTGGCCAATTTTTAAGGTAGCAGCAAAGGTATCGATGGCAGATTGCACATCAGTTCTGTTCACTGGACCATGAACTGGTGCTCCAAAATATCGTTATAATATCCTAAAAGTGTAAATAATTATTAAATATTATATATGATAAACATTGTGATATAAACTGAATACCTGCACATAAAAAGCACAGGTAAGAGAGGTTCATACCCTAAAATAAAGATACATGCATATACAAAACAAAAAACCTCTTTCCTCCCACCAAAAACCTTCAACCACTACATACAACTTTTCATTGCAACTGATATGATAAAACATGACCACTGATAAATAAAATGACAAATTCTCCAGGAAATCACTGGCCACTGTTTTTTTTCCTAGACAATTTCCATTTACAGAGAGGTATTCAAACTGTAGTATGTGCAGGACAAGAAGGAAAATAGAATATATGAATGAATGATCATTCAGACATGTGAATCTGAAATGACTGACAGCTGTACAGAGGTTATCTCAAATATTAATCGACACTGTCTGGAAGCGCCACTCTTGCTGTGATTTCATATACTGTAAATTCAACAAACTGGTTTTACCAGTATGGTATGCTTTGGTATGCTTCATAAATCTTCACAGGTGGTATAAAATACAAAAAAACATTAGATACAAATATTTACATTTTCCCCAAACTCCCTACCTTTAAAAATAAAACATTTTTAAATACTATGTATAATTACTAACAAATACAAAAAAAACAAAAACAAATAGTTTTTAAAAAAAAAAAAATAGTGTCTTCTTTCAAAAATATATGTGGCAAACGTTGACACTCATGTAATATCTAAAATAAATGGAAACACATCATCTGTGGAAAACATATTTACATGCAAATTACTCTCATTCCTTTGGCCTTTCCTTTTTTTTTAAAAAAAAAAAAAGTGTTTACATAAAAAGCTCCACAAAATATAAAATCCCTTTAGCCACCTGTCACCAGTGGAAAATCCAAAAGGCTCTGAACACAAAAAGATAAACAAAAAGTATAGTGCCTATATGGAAAGTGATGATTTATTGTGTTCATTGATGATTTGGGGCTGTTTTGCAGCTAGACTTACAAAATTTGGTAGTTTCAACCAGCTCAATATCACAGAAATGGTTGGTGATAAAGGAAAGATTTGATATTGGCCTATAGTTGAACATCTGACAGGGGTTGAGGTCTGTTTTTTTTAATAGGGGTTCAATAGCTTGTGGTAGTATCCGTCTGAAGAAATGTGTAAGAAAGGGATCTAGTACACAAGTTGATTTTCATGAGGAAATAAGTGAAATTAGTTCAGTCTCTTGAAGGGGAGTAAAGCATTATAATTGCTGATCTGATGCCGTTATATTGTAATCCACATGGTCAGTTATAAACTTGCCTAGCTTTAAATTAAAAGTCTGAATTTTGTGCCTATTGTCAATTTTGTCTTTGAAAAAAGTTCATAAATTCATCATTAGTACATACTGATACATTGAGAGTGTGTATGATTCTGTGGTTGTCTTGTTGCTAGTTAATTTTGCAACAATATTAGATAAGAATCTATGATTGTTTTTGTTATCTTCTATTAAGGTAAAGAGATTCGCTGATTTAGCAGTGCTAAGAGCCTTTCTATAATTGAGAAGGCTCTCCTTCTGTGCAATTTGGAATACTAATTTAGATTGACACCATTTAAGGTCTAATTTCTGAATGGTCTTTTTAATTTTTTTTTCTAATTATTTTTCTTATAAATAGAGTTACTTTAGCCAGACTGTAGCAGAACATTGACTCAAAACATTCAATTGTCTGGTCACGTTCTGACAGGTTGAATGGTGATCCAGCCAAGATTACATATAAACTACACTATATTACCAAAAGTATTCTGTCACCCATCCAAATGATCAGAATCAGGTGTCCTAATCACTTGGCCTGGCCA
>CM074965.1:8952004-8962079 GCA_037577455.1 Pangasius macronema | reverse complement strand
GAATGGGATGGCACTTAAGTTCATATGTGAGTCAAGGCAGGTGACCGAATACTTTTGGTAATATAGTGTATGTACAGTGTAGGTGAATGTACATTTGATGTGGTAGCATGGCAAAGCGCATATATTATGACTAAGTCACATTTTAAATGAGATGAGGTAATGATCTGAGATAACCTCAGACTTGGGTAGTGTGACAGTATTTTCTACATTTAATCCAAATTTCATTATAAAATCAAGAGTGTCCACCATTATGAGTGGGTCCTATTATGTTCTGATTAATCCCTACTGAATCTACATGAAATCTGCAAATTCAGAAGAAACAACTAGGTAGACTTATTTTTTGTGGTATCTTCAATACCTTAAACTGTTAGTATTCAGAACTTCAAATGCATCAAATTCATGGCCAGGTTTTTGTGACGCCCAGAATATCATTATAGACGAGTGCAATCATCTGACAGAATGACTCTTAACTGAATCTGGCCAACTGTTGTGAAGGTTTTTTTTTTCCACCTGGGAAGGAATTCTTTTTTAGAATGTACCAAATAGTTGATTTTTGCTATTTCACTGATGGGTTTGTTTTGATTTTTCAGCCTAATGATGCCATGCTTCACTGGCAATAGTCGCTCTGTGGATTTATATTGTTGAGGATTAACAGCAACAGATTCCAAATGCAAATGCCACACTTGAAATCAAATCTAGACCTTTAGCTGTGTATTTGTAAGTGAAATAATGAGTGAATAACACGCCTGTCGATGGAACAGCTGAGCAACCAATTGTCTAATTAATTTTGGTCCCTTAAAAAGGAGCAACACCATAAAAAGTGCTGTTCACCTGATTTGGCTTTAAATACCGTCAAATTAAAGCAGAAGGTCTGCACTTTGGGCTCATATTTAATTTCACCTCCAATATGTATGTGGTATACAGCTAAAATAACCATAACTTTGTTAACGTCCAAATATTTATGGACCTGACTGTAGATGCCCTGTCGAAGCTCTTAACTATGTAAACTCATTTTGCATCCACGCCTTCAGCATGCTAGAAAAATATCCATCTCCTGAGAAAACGGAGAATTAGGGTACATACTGCAGTATTTAGTCTATATCTAAAATGCACCATTTATTCTACTTGTACTTTTCATTGTACCTATTTTATTCTTCACATCTCTCATTTAAACATTTCCATATCTATATTTAGCTTATTTTATCTTATTAAACCATTTTTGGGGGGTAAAAGAAGAACTTTTTCCATGTAGAAACTGCAAAATTTCCCAATAAATCCAAGGCTTTGCCATTTCACAGCTTATGTACATTCTCGAAAGACAACAGAAGAAGGGGGAGCAGTTTATAAAAATTTTATTTCAGATCTTTATTTTAAAGACTATGTCCCTATGTACAATTCTGATTTGTACGTTCATTTAAAATAATTACAGAAACAAAAAAGTAATCGATAAATGATACAGTCTGCATGAATAGTCTGCCTAAACTTTATACAGCTACGAATAAATCCGAGACTGCAGGAGCCTATCAGAAGGCAGAGATCAGTAGTAATCCTCTAGATCAGCCTTTTCTCCTTGATTCTGAATCTGCTGCTGCTTTCTGTAGAGATCAGCAATCTGAGAGAGAGAGAGAAAGAGAGAGTGCAGTACCAACTGATGTGACCCAGCAAACCAACTGGTGGGAATTTTGTTTTGTACTACCGACTGCTACATACAAAGTATATATATATATATATATATATATATATATATATATATATATATATATAAAATATTCATCCCTGACTACAATGCTCACGTGAAAACAATGCACTATCTGTAGTTTGGTAGTGTCTTAGGGACAGTTTTTAAACCACGTTATGCTGCCCAGTGGGCTCATTACACCAAATAATTCTGTGACTGGAATCCAAATTGTTTTCCAGTGTATTTTCTATTACCTGCACTCCTGTAGTAGCATCCTCTGGTTTCTTGTCATCTCTGATGCGAAGGAATCGAGGAAAGCGAAGGGAAATCCCTTTGTCTGGGTCCACCTAGTGGACAAAAGAAGTAATTCATGTCGAGTCAATTATTACTAATACTTGTAATACAGAAAGGATACATTGCTAACAATCTGCTTTGCAAAAATGAAATTGGAAACTTGGTTCTCCTCTTTCTAAGTATGATGATCTGGACCAAATTACAGACTCTTGGAATTAGGAGAGCAAAATATGGACAAAATAACACACTGCAATTGCAATATGCCTTGGATTATTAAAAATACATGGGTGAAGTCTTAAATGACAAGGTTAAAGACTGACTTGCATAATACTGAATAAACATTCATGCAGAACATTTAATACTGTGTAGAATGCTCACAAATCCTTTACGCAAATGAGAATGCACATTTGCATACTGTAGCTACTGGGCATAATCAAACAATATATTGTGCAGCCTCACTGAATCTTTAAATTCTATACTACTAGAGGCTGAAATGCTCCTATAAGGAGCAGGTTCAGAGTAATTACATGAATATAACTTCTGATACAGCTGGGCCGTAACTGAAACTGACCAATCCCATTGCTGCCTTGTAAACCGGAGACAGTGACAGATCAGCACATTTCACTTCCCACACTTGCACAGCATCCAGCCAAACATCTGGCTCTGCAGATTGATCCACTCTGTAGTAGGGGCGGGGCTTAGGAAGGATGTGCTCCTGGGAAATACATTACTTTATAATTTTGTACATTTATTACAAATTAACATCAACTAATTGGAATTAATAATTGATGGATAGCAGCAAATGTGTAAATTTGAGAAATCTATGAACTTCTCTATTGTTATTGTCTTTATTATGAAGATAATGTTCACATTTATTTACAAGAATAAGTTTGGTCAAACAGAAATTAAGTGAATACTACTGCACCTTTAAGAAATTGTAATGCTGCTCCAGATCTTCATCTTTGAAGCCTGTTCCTATCTACAAAACCAAAAGTTGTTTAAGATTTTTTAAATTCACACAATCACAGAAACAAACAGCTTTATCTGGATAACTTACACTGAAAGGTTAAAACATAGGTGAAGTTCACCTGTTGGCCAGCAGACATTAAGGTGCATAAACCTCAGCTCTTTTGCTCAACAGAATGAAGATTTGTTTGTTTGTATTTAAATTTATTGCCATAGCAGCTTCAATGGCTGTTTCAAATACAGATACATACAATAAAATTCAGCTTTTTTAAAAAAAAAAAACATTTCTGTGCAGCATGACTACTCTATAGAAGTATTTTGAAGTTTGTCCCAATATAAGGATTTGTCTCATGTCTTTGAAAATAGAGAAGGTGTTTAACATGTTTAACAGTCAAGAGGAGTGTTAAAATATTGACATTTTCAATAAACACGGCACCTTGTGTACACCACTTGATCATGTCTAGATTTAGTTTGTTATTTTGACATTCTTCCCATTCCACTTGCCATTTGTCTAATATATAATGGTTGATTAAGGGCTTAAGGTCGGAAGGTGGGATTTTGCACTCTCTGATTATTTCCGTCAGGGCTTTGTCTGCAGCAATGTCTGCTTGCTCATTACCACTATGTCCCGGAATCCAGCAGAACACTATGCTGTAATTGTGTCTTCTTAACTGATGTGCTTTAATTAAAATCCATCTTCAAAGATTCCAGTGCTTGAAGGCAGGATTTTGAATCAGTATACACTACTAAGTTATTCTTTTGCATTTTCAATGTTTCAGCACAAGAAATCGAACACAGGCTTCTGCTGTAAAAATGGAACTTTGGCCCGCAATACGAATGCCGTAGTGTTAGTGGCTGTTTACTGCTGCTGCAGATACTTGATTATCTATTTTTGACCGATCTGTGTATATAGGGTTAGAGTAAGTAAAGAGGCGTCTTATGTCGAAGACATGCTGTTGATATGTATGCAGAAAAGTTTCAGCCCCATATTGTGGGTAGAAGGTTGGTTTATTTGTCTTTATCTTATTCTGAACTCTTATGTCTAGACTGTTTATTAGCAGTCTGTATTGCCGCAGAAGAGCAATCTGCACCCCGTTTTGTTTTTGCTAGTACTTTAATAATATTCAAATTATTCATATGTGCCTAAGCATCTGTTCCTTAGTGACTTTAAATGATAGATTCATTTTATTTCCCCAGAGTAGGCCTAGAAATGTATCTTCTTTGACAACCTTGATAGGTTCTCTATCAGTGAACACTGCAGGGTCATGAGGCAAAGGCTGCAGAAGACAGAAGTGGATACATACAGTTTTGGTTTTAGAAAGTCTAAAACCATTTTCAGCTGACCACCATTTACTTTGTTTATACATAATTGCAATGGTCTTTCAATCATATTCATATTTTTCCCCCTGTAACATATATAAACATCAACATAACAACTACACAATGCAGTTGTGTTGCATGACTTTTTTTTTTAACTAATGTTTGCTTTTTCATGTTTTAATAGGTGTTTTACTTTCTAATCTACCTCCATTCCCTTCCATTCTTCAGATCACATTCCATATTCTCTTTGTTGATGCATATACTGTCAGACCTGATACAAACTGTTTCCAGCTGTTTCTTTGTCTCATTTATATGTTCATACCTGTGACTGGCTTATTTAGTGCTTTTTTTCGGTGCCTCAATAAGCTATTTACATTTGTCATCAAATCATGGATTTTTATCTTTTTAATTGTTTTGTTGATGTTTTTGGAATAGTCTCATTAGCTATTCTAATTTTATGAAATCCTCTTGATCCTGAGGTTTCTCGTTGAATCTCAGCAATAGTAAATGGCTTAGAAGGCATACTAATTCACTTTTTTAAGTTTCCATTTTTGAGGGTCATTGCGGTGCATCTGCTTCTGTTGAGGTATTAATCAGTGGGAAGTGGTCACTTCCACATAGATCATCCCAGTCATGCCATGAAAAATCGATCAATAGTTTGGACAGTCAATAGGGACAGTCGCAGTATGCCTCATTCCTCAAATACCAGGATCTCTTCTTCCACTGATATGGGTTACAACTCACGGCCTAACGAATTGCACCACTTGTCGTCTCGTCGATCAGCAAGGAGGTGCTAGGGGACCTATTCTACCCCAGGTTCCCATGGGGAAACAGAATGAAGAAAAGGTGACATACACCAGATTTACTAATTTGGTTCTAATTTGTTACAAAGGCACCTGAAAACTGGACTAGTATAGCTAGACTTAGTTGCCTGAGATAATTGTGCTAACCTATCCCTGGAAAGGGAAGATATACTGAGACTTTGAAACTATGATCAGTGATCCAAGTCGTATTTTTTGTTAAATATTTAAAAATATACAGTAAATAAATTTGGTGAATACAACTGGTTCAACAAATTCATCATCCAGTATGCTATCTGGCCAAAATGCAGTTATGTAGAACACAGACATGCCCATATAAGAGTTTGCCTACCTTACAGACAGCCTGAAACTCCTCATTCTCTTCATCATAGCAGCCAAGCAAGAAACCCCCATAGCTACCGGCTCTCTTGCCCTTCCCTAGATATGCACCAATAACACACAGATCCACTGTATCCCCCACACCTTCCAGATAATCCTTCTTCAGCTATACAGAGAAGCAGAAAAAAGAGAACAAAGGAGAAAACAAAAAAGATGAAGGAAAGGTTAGACACTAGGTGACTAATATGTGGTAGCCTAGGAAAATCCTTAAAATAGTTCACATATAAAGATTTACAATAAACTATTGAGGGTGTTTGACATTATAAAATAAACAATATTACTATTAAACATGAAATGCCCATCAGTGGACTTTAGACTAGCCTTATAGCCTGTGGGCTATAGTTATAATTAGGTTATAATTATATAATAAGGTTCATTAATATTTGGACATTGACAAAGCTATTATTTTAGCTGTCTACCACAGTATATTTACTGGAGTTGAAATTAAATAAAGTATATAATTTTAAAGTGCAGATTTTCCCTGGCCCCCACACGTCAAGAGGGTAAGTGTGCATCAGTAATACCTTAAGCCAGTTATGAGAGCGTTTTGCAATTTCGTAAGTGGCATCTTTCTCCAGGGTCTTCACCATCAAGCCTTCGCAAGATTCTGCGCATAAAATTGATCAACATCAGAATTTACAAAACTTCAGCTCTAGAGTCAAAGATGCCTGTAGGTTCTGGAGGAAACTCATTTCATAATGCATAAAAATAAGCATGATATTTTTAAGTAAAGATGATATATGCATGTTGTTTAAATGTTATGACAATACTGGACTCTGTGGTACTGATTAGGTTGGTATATGCAAAGCAAAAAACGGAAATGCCTGAAAGCCCACTAGATCCAGTGGGATTTGTTATACATCACATTGTGTGTTTTTTTTTTATTACCCACTGATAAGACAATGGGAAGTAGCCATTGCTTCGTTTCTACCTAAAGGGACAGGTGCAGCAGCCCTTGCATCCTCTAGTCTGCCTAGCTCTCTCACTTCTTCTGTATACTCTGGCTTCCAAAGATTTAACTTTCATGCTAAAACCACAGTCCTTGATCAACGCCATTGTGCTCATCATCTTACAAAGGACTATCTAGGCGAATTGGTTGCCCCCGTCACACAGCTGTGTTATACAGCGCTGTATATACAGTATGTAGTATGGGATTTCTTATTAATAGACCATGTCAAAGTAAAATGGTGAGTGAGAAAATAAGCTCTTGTTCTTATATTTTCAGAAGCTAACAGCAAAATTTGAAGATGTTTACTTAGGTTGAAATTTCTTCTCCTATTAAAACCCACTGTAACTGTGCTAGCAATNAGCATAACCACTAATTTCTCACATATTTGATGAATGTTTTAGTTATTTTGTGAATGTCCAACAGTCCAAAAATAGAAAAAAAATCTTACTATATTGAATCTTACTATATTTTAGACTTCAGTAAGATTCAATACAGTAAGTTTTTTTTCTATTTACCATAACCTTTCCTACAAACATACCTCGTATGGACTGCTCCAGGAACTCTGCTATAGTTTCAGTGTTATCAGAGTCGAGAGAACGAGCGAAGACAAACTCTCCCTCCTTCTCCATGAAACTCTCCCTTAACAAAGCTCGACGCTTGCTCAATGGCTCCCGTACCAGAGACTGAAGAAAGAAGGGGGGGGGGGGGACAAGACGAAATGGGGTATAAACAATGATTGTAAACATTAGAATGTGAAAAATACATGTCTATTATGTTATTATGTACATGTCTATGTACAAGTCTATGTATATATCTAAGCCCAAGCTTATACAAAAAGAGCATCCCTGGTATAGAGTATTAACCTATTGGATAGAACACCACTCACATTTTTTCCCCACAGCAATGGGTCAACATATACTTTTCTAGGTTCTGTTTAATTATGCACAGTAAGTACTGAGCATGTTTCTCTCACTCACATTCTTACCTCGCCATTTAAGAACAGCAGGTCGAAGGCATACACACAAACCTGCACCTTAATCTCAGATGCATCCACATCCTGAAACAAAGACATGTATATATTAAAACAAAAATCTGCCCACTCCCTGTCTCCCCCACATCATCTGTCAAACTTATTCTAATACTGTCTCCATTTTGGATGAGCAAACTACAAAGGTAAGTGATGTACTGGCCATTAAATGCTGCTTGTTTGCCTTCATTTCATAAAACAACATGGTTGCAGTTGGTGCCTTAAAAATTATATAGATTTGCTGAATTTTACACAATGAACACGGCTCAGGCTATTTTCAAAACAGCTATTTTCAAAATATGCAAAGGCAAGATTGGTTCGTTGAAGAAACAACAAACTTGTTTAACCTCCAAAAAAGCACCCCAAAGAGCTTGATAAAACCAGATAAAACAGTGAACAGCACTGCGGCCAGAAACTGCAATGAACAACAAATGCATTTGACAAAGCATTTCTTAATTAGGAAAAAAATAAGCACTGGAAACACATCGCTGATGGCGTGATGTTTCGCCTGGCCAAGGTTATAATACCCATCAAAACAGTCGAAAATGAGGGTTTGCTTTTCATTACGACTGACAAAATTGCAAATATTTTTCTAACGCCACTATAATATTTTTCTAACACCACTATTGCTCAGCTGTACACAGAATGTCAAAAGAAGTGCAATAAAAACCTAAACAATGAAACACAAATTTGTTTTAAAATAACGTAAAACCAACTCAGCTAATGTAGTAAACATATTTAAATAATCACTCCCCTGTCAATCACCGTCCAATTTATTGCACTGAAGACAATAGAAAAATTGATGAACTTTTTTTTTTTTTTAAACTTAACATTTTGTTAAATACAGTATCCATGCTTGATTGTTTTCAGTTTAGAATTTGTTGATTGAAAAGGTGGTCTCTTTTACTCTTATTCTTTATTGTTTCCTTAGAGCTATATTTTCATCAATAGGGAAAACAGTTTGGTTGCTTTGTTCAGTAACTTGCAAAATATTCTTAAAAAACAACATGAAAAAATTGTGATGAAATCGTGGCTCATAATCCATCTTGGGAAAATTGGAATATTGTATTTTTTTTTGCCATATCACCCTCCCCTGTGTGTATATACAGAGTTTTAAGGTAACAAACACGCACTTTGAAAGCTGTCTGTTTTAGCAGGGCTCCAGACTAATATTAAGAACCATCCCAGAACCATCCAGAAACTTTGTGCCAGTCATCCCCTACTGAAAACTGACCATTCAACATATTCAATTTCTTTTGATTACAATACTGTTAGTTTTATTTCTTGGTTTAATTTCTTATACTGCTATAACAACATAAGCAATCAGCTGCTTTTGGATTATCCTAACTAGATATTCATTCATTTTTTTTTTTAAATTTTGGATTAGTGCTTTGGGTCATTATCGTGCTGGAATGCCTGCAGGTTTTATGCCAAAACAGGCTGGTATTTGAAGCTATACATGATTTCTTCTATCTTGACTAGAGCTCTAGTCTCAGCTGAAGAGAAGCAGCCCTATTTTGCCACATGGTTTGGCAAAATTTAGGTGGGCGTGTTTTTTTTTTTTTTTTGGGTGAGAAAGGGCTTGTGTCTAGCCACCCTACCCGATAGCCTATACCCTATTCACATCCAGCTTGACAAATGAGGCCTGTAGTTTTGGAAATGCAATCTAAAAACAATTACTGAAAGACCTCTGTACTGAAAGATTTCTTTTTAAAAGTTAAAGTCTTTGGGTCAGATAATATGAGTCACCTGAATTGATTTTGGGTCTACATGTATAAGGCAATATAGAAACTTTCATCAATATAGAAACTTTATTGGTGTAAAGACTGGCCTTTGTACGTCTTATTATAAACCATTAACAGGTAAAGAATCACCACTTTCTCACCTTCCTTTTGCGTGTGGTAAGAACTTGAAAGGGCTGAATCTGCTTTTTCTCTCTGTCCCATGCAACTGCCTCTGAGTCCAACACGCAGCTAAGCACAGATTCCTTCTTTATCTGAGAAGTAAACATAAAGTACATGTACTTCAATTATGAGAGCATATAGACTCACTGATAAGGTCTTGGCAAGATGCTCCTATATTTCTGTAGAAAATGTGTATGTGGGACAGACTGATGGGGTGAAGAGGAGGAGAGGGAGAGAGATGGAGGTGGAAAAGCACCATAAGAACAAAGGAAAGAGAAAAGAACAAGGGAGCTACAGAGAGGTACAGAGGACAGCAAATCAGATAGAATTCAGCACACGGGGTTGAATGCGTGCAGACTCACTGATAAGGGCAAAAGCAGGACTGAGAGCGCTTCTGCTATTGTGTGTGTGAGAGAGGTGAACAGAGAACACAAGGTCCTTGTCTGCACTGAAGACTAAAACTTGTGGGCTCTAGAAATTTATTGCTTTAACAGTTGTGTGCATACGTGGCTGTGAGACCTGAGGGATCCGTGAAATGATGTCAGGGTATTTGCTGGTGTTGTCCTCTTGGTTTCGGCTGAAGATACGAACCTCACCACTCTCAAGAATGTGAATCTATTCAACAGAAGCCAAATACAATCAATTTAATGAAATGTAATTTAGTATACAGTGCCCTCCATAATTATTGGCACCCCTGGTTGAGATGTGTTTTTTAGCTTCTAATAATTTTTTGTTTTT
>CM074965.1:8934922-8951904 GCA_037577455.1 Pangasius macronema | reverse complement strand
CAATAAACACTGAATTTATTTTAAGGCTTTTAACACATCTTTACCAGGGGTGCCAATAATTATGGAGGGCACTGTATCTTACTTAAAAGTATACACATAGCAATGAGCACAACAGTCAAAAAGAACTCTGGCTCACAGTAGGGGAACAAAACCAAGCATATGCATATGTATTTCCATTTAATTTTTTAATGGATTTCCAAAAAAAAGACAAATCTGCAAGCCCCAGTAACACACACAGTCTGTGCAGCAATGAAAAACAACAATCAGTTTCAACTGTATATACTAACTGCATATTTTAAATGCTTGATAGAACATACATTCAGGTCCATAAGTATATGATTGTTAGTTTGTCCAATTACTTTTGAGCCCGTGAAAAGCCTGTAAATCTGCAAAAACTGGCTGTAATTCTCAAACTGTTAAAGCAACATTTTTGTTAAACCCCTTAAATTAAAGTTGAAAGTCTACACTTCAATCACATCTTGATTGCTTCATTTCAAATCCATTGTGGTCGTGGATAGAGGCCAAATTGTGTCACTGTCCAAATACTTATGGGCCTGACTGTAGCTGCCCTTATACCTGCCTTAAAAAGTTTACCTTTTTTTTTTTTTTTAATAAAAAGTGTTTATTTATCATTCTTATTTGTAATTTTTTGTTGGAAATTGTTCATATGCTGCAGATGTGATGGACTGCAATTAGGCTGAAAAAACTATAGTAATCTTTAAAATTTTCCTTATGGAAATTCCCAAATCTGCATCAAAATGTAGAGTGAAATCTTACTATATACACCGACAAGCACACACACCTGTGCTCTCTCTCCATCATACTTGTATTCACAGGTGAAAGCAGCCTCATCAAACCTTTTCATCACCTCCCCTACTCCCTTAGTTGGGTGGGCCAGCATGGGGCGCAGTGGCACACCTAGAAAACACACACACACACACACACACACCTTAGTCATGTGTGCGGCTGCCTGGGAAAATCCATCGGCTGTCACTGTGACAGAATTCTGGCAAACAGACGAAAAATCATGTATTTCGCCAAAAATTGTGTGGAAGTGCTTTTACCTATTTATTTTTAATTATTTATTTCTAGGCTTGATTTTATACATCTGGGGCCATGGAAGTGTTTGGAATTCAATGATTTGGAGGGGTGTCCCAAAACTTTTGGCAATATAGTGTATCACCAGCTCAATTTACAATCAGATACCACCTGTCAAAATTTCCATGACGCACCTGTCCAATTACATTGCCATCAAAACAAAGAACAGCAATCATAGAGTACAGAAGACAGTGGGCAAAATTTTAAAACGTTTAAATGACCTGATAAAAATAAGAAAATTTAGAACATATATTTCAGCACTACTGCAAGAGCAGAAAGTTAAAAGTTGCAAGAAAAGTGATGAAGTTCTTGTTTAAATGCCATGAGAAGGATAAGACTATACTGTTGTAGATGATGCTGATGATCAAAGTGATTACACATTTCCCCATCCTAAACTTATAATCATTCATAAACATTAATGCTAAATGTTAAATGGTAAATGTTATTTTCTAATCTCCAAGTACTGTAGATTTGCTTGCTTGTGACGACCTGATAATGTCTCAGGATAACAGTGAAACAGGTTACAATAATTCCTACGGAGACAATGTACAGTCTTAAGGACTCTTAAAATCCTTTATGTTGTAAATATGTTTCTAATACTATTCAAACACTGTCCTTTTTATATAAAATAAACAATATTATGCAAGGAATAAGCAATACGTCATGCTTTATAACCATTTACACAACAGCTCCAGTCCACTAATCTGAATGGATGAGCAGAGTTCTAAGAGTGCTTATATTTAGTATAACTGCACTGGGATGTTTCACTGTTTGTATCACTCCGCTCATCTGTTTGCGCCATAAAAATTCCACTTCCTACTTTGAAAAGGTTACTACAGTAGTGTTAGTGAAATCATCAGCGGTCATGGCAAATGATCCGTTTCAGAAATATAATTTTTGACTTAAAATATGAAAGCTTGTCAGATAAAGATATATATATAAAAAAAAAAAAAAAAAAAAAAAAAAAAAGAAGGGATGCCAATTTCAGCAGAATCACCTTTAACAGGAATGTACAAATCAATGTGAGCTAGCTAGCAAGCTATCCTAAGATTACAGAATTCAACAGCACTGTGGTCTTACACATGGAATAACATAATATACAAATTTTGTTTGCCCTTTTTATATAACAATAAAGAATATTATGATTAGTAAACTGACGCAGCATTTTCCAGTTTCCTCCCTCCTCCCAAAACATGCCAGTAGATGGATTGGCTAATTGCCCTTAAAAGCTAATAGGTGGATTGGTTGATTGCCCCCTAAAAGCTAAATTGCCCCTACATATGAGTGAGTGTGTGCGTCCATGGTGCATCCCATTCAGCGTGTGTCCCTGCCTCGTGCCCAGTGTTCCTGGGTCAGGCTCCAGATCCACTGCAACTCTGACCAGGATAAAACATTTACCAAAGATGGATGGACGAATGAATGAATGCTGTATTTGCAAGGTTTCTGAATAGCATGTCAGTCTGTTGGCTATAAATAAAGGCTTGTATAGAGACAGATAGATAGTTTTCATTGTCATATTATCATTTGTTATCATTTGTTACATAATAAATGCAAAGGAAATGAATGAAGTAGATTTTCTTTTAGACATTCTGTGATTTTGAAGGTAGTTAGAATCATTAAATACAATTTTCTCCCCTTTTTCACTTTTGGGGATAACTAGTGCTTAAAATTCATGCCACCTCCAATGTAGACACACCCAACAACAAATAAGGCAGAAAGAGCACACTAGTTATTAACAGCAGTGCAGCATTGGATGGGGTTGATTACCTGGAGTAAGTTTGCAGTGATTGGGCAGTTCATCTATACCCAACCTCAACATGACAGGGATGATGACATCATAATTTGGCATTTCACTAGATAGAACACAGCAAAAGCTGGTAAATTATCATGCAAGGTACACACTGGGTTTTAGACTTAAAGTGTTTCTTACAATGCCTCTATGCTAGGCTTCTGCTAATTTAACATGTCTTAAATTTGTACAGTCACAATTATACTGTTTAACAACCAAAACTCTTATCTTGCAGATAAAGAAGATACACGATGCCAGCTTTTAGGTTCGACAGAGACAGTGAGAGAATGTTTGTGTACCAGTAAGTCTGCTTAAGGATGAGTCCTTTTTCCTCAAGCCATGCTCTCCGGCTGTCTGCACTCATCCCCTTTCCTGCATCAATCACAGCTGGTGGGAATTCTGGATATACACAGAGATAGGCAGGTATACACACACACAGATACACTCACTTTATTTTGAACACCTGTACACCTGCACATTCATGCAGTTTTTTAAATCAGCCAATCACATAGCAGCAGTTTAATACCCAAAAAAAAAAAATCATGCAGCTACAGGTCAAGAGCTTCAGTTAATGTTCACATCAAACATCAGAAAGAAGAAAAAGTCTGATCTTTGTGACTTTAATCAGGACATGGATGTTGGTACCAAAAGGGCTGGTTTGAGTATTTCAGAAACTGCTGATCTGATATCACACACAACAGTCTCTAGAGTTTATAGGTTATAAAAATAAATAAATAAATAAATAAAAAACACTGAGTGAGCAACAGTTATGTGGGTGGAAATGCCTTGTTGATAAGAGAGGTCAGAGGAAAATGGTCAGATTGGTTTGCGCTGCCAGGAAGGATATAGTAACTCAATCACTTTGTACAACCATTGTGAGTTAAAAAGCATCTGAGCATGCACAAAACATGAAACCTTGATGTGAATGGGCTACACCACCAGAAGACCACATTGGGTTCCACTCCTTTCAGCCAAGAACAAGAATCGGAGGCCATCATGGGCACAGACTCACCCAAACTGGACAGTTAAAGATTAGGGGGAAAAAAAAAAATAAAAATCCCCCTGGTCTTTTTCCAGTCTTCAACTGCCCAGTTTCAGTAGACAGTCTGGTCATTCGCCTCTGAGCTCTCTCATCAACAAGGTGTTTCAGCCTGCACACCCTCTGCTCACAGGATGTTTTTTTGTCCAATTCTGTGTAAACTCTAGAGACTGATGTGTGTGAAAATCCCAGGAGTTCAGCAGTTTCTGAAATAATCAAACCAGACCATCTGTTACCAATAACCATAGCACATTTAGAGGTCACAGAAATCTCAAAGATATCTCAAAGTGCAGACTTTCAGTGTTAATTTGAAGGTATTTGCATCCAAACTGGACAAACAGTAAGGGAGTTACAGCACTTCTTAGATGAGGTCCCACCCTTTTTAAGGGACGGTTGGCTGCATAACTTTCGTTATTTCCTCCTTATTTGACTTACATGTTAGCAGATAAAAGGTCTAGAGTTGATTTCATTTGGAATTTTCATTTCATTTCATTGGCATTTACATTTGGAATATGTTGCTGTTAACTCAATATGAAGACCAAAGAGCTGTCACTGCAAGCCTTCATTAGACTTAAGAATCCAAACAAAACCATCAGCAAAAATGCTGGGTGTGGCCAAATCAACTATTTGCTACATTCTTCAAAAGAAAGAATGCACTGGTAAGGAACACCAAAAGGCCTGGAAGACCAGAAAAAAGCATCTGTGACAGATGACAAGAATTCTTTCCCTGGTGAAGAAAAACCCATTCACAACAGATGGCCATATAAAGTACACACTCCAAAAGGTGGGCACATATGTGTTAAAGTCAACAATCCAGAGAGGACTTCACCGGAGTAAATATTGAGGGTTTTCCACAAGATCTAAACCACTGATAAGCCTCAAAGACAGGAAAACCAGATTACAGTTTGCCAAAAACATTTTTTAACAAACCTGTATAATTCTGGAACAACATCCTGTGGACAGGCGACACAAAGCACCGCATATACCAGAATGACAGGAAAAGAGGAGTGTGGAGAAGGAAAGGAACTGCTCATCATCCGGAGCATAACACCATCACACAACATGGACATATATGGCTGACAATGGAAGCAGCTGAATTCTGAAGTGTATAAGACTAACTTATCTGCTCAGATTCAACCAACTGCTTTAAAACTTTTTGGACAGTGCTTCACAGTGCAGATGGACAATGTCCGGAAGGATACTTTGCAGGCAACCCAAGACTTTTTATGGCAAAGACATAGATTGCTCTACAAAGGCCAAGTCAAGTTTGTTAATTCTCTGTAATATTTACCTTGACCTGGTGGACTCAGACATACTGCTTGACTCAGAGCTGCTAAAACACTCTGCTCAGCCAATCCAATCCTCAGTTTGCCTGCCAGTGACCTGTCAACCAAACCCAAGCACTCAGTCACATACACAGGTTTACCAATGCTCTAAGTATATATTTAATGTCACTGATATGTTGAAAGTAGTCATCGAACCATTAACAAAAATTGTGTCTAATACTTTATAAACCCCAGCAACACCTCTGTGCCTGATACCAAGCACACACATTTAGCATGACATTACCATGTCAGTTTCAATGCTATGCTGATTGGTCCACAAGCAAAATTTCTGGTAATAAAATGACCAACGTAAATGTGTGTAAATATAAGGATGTATATCTGAATGTAAATATAAGGATGTATATCTGTATATTTAATAAATGTGCAAAGTATGGTTAGACTCTCAAAGCCTAGTAGCATATATTATTTTAATAATTATGTTACACATATAAAGTTCAAAGGTGTCACTGACCGCACAATATATCTGGCCTCAGAGAAACGACAAGCCACAAACAGGCCCTTAATGATGTCAATTTTCTTATTCATTGCCTGCAGAAAGAGGACAAGAGAATGGAATTAGAAGACAAATAAGAGCACGGATGGTCAGAAAAAGACACATGGGTTACGACAATGGTTCCCAAACTTTTTCAGTCAAGCCCTACCACTGCAATTCCTCCACATCTCACTAGAAAGTGATGCCAGACACTTGGAATACCTTTACTCTAATTCGTGACTCTACTCACAGAGTTTCCACTCATATTGCCAATCTCCTTCAGTTTGCTGAACACACCCACTGCAGTCAGATTCGCTGGTGTAAACATCATTCTCTGGTTGCTTCGGGAACTCTCAGCCACCAATCCCAGGTCACCTTTTTCTTGGGCCTCCGTCTTGATTTTGTCCAGTTGACGCCCTGGCAACAATATTAAGATGTGGAGTCAAATTCAGTTGGTGCAGTTAAAAAATAATAAAACAAAAGGCTGAAAGAGCAATTATTTGGTCAAAATAGCACTGCTTTTTATCTTTTCTAAGATGTCTTTGTGTGTCTGTTCCATCTGCTCACCAGTCGCCTGGGCAACAGCTTTCATCAGTACTGTTTCCCCTACTCCTAGCTCTAGCCCCTGGTAGGCAGGGCCAAGCTGATTCAGACACAGGTACACACAGCACAAGAGGTCATCTACAAACAAATGAAACACAAATATCAGGGAGACATTCCACAAAATATGCTAATAAAATCCAAGCTCATTTGAAACAGCCTCACTTAAACTAGCCAGACAGGTGATTCCCTGCTCAATGCACTCACTAACAAACTGCCACAATCTGTTCCCACTGATTCAAGTCTGGCTATTGAAATCCATCGATGCAAGATGTAAGCAGCCTCCAATTGGTTGGAGAAACAACAAAATGTTAAAGACCATGCAGAAAGAGCAACTTCTCTCTCTTGGTGAGAGAGATAAGTCAGATAAATCATTATTTTTAAGGAAGCCATCTGATCATTAATAAAGCTATAGAAGCTGTGGCAGAATGTAAAAGAGAACATTTATAGATGTTTAAATTTGTTACAGACAAACACTAATAGCTAATTAAAGCTACATAATCATAATCATAATACTTGAGTACAAAGCAAACCTCCCCATATTCACTGTTTTCCTGCCACAACACTAACGCAGTAATGGAGAAGTAGCACACAGCCAGACAGTCTGAGAAATAGTTCTGGCCTTACTGTCCCAAGAAGTGGTGTAGCCATCTGTGCAGGATACATCTATAGTACTCACATAATGTTTAAAAAAAATAGTAGCACACAGTTGCAAGAAAAAGTCTGTGACCCATTTGGAATTACCAGGGGTTTGCATTGATTACTCATAAAATGTTGTCTGATATTCATCTATGGCACAGTTATAAACAAACACAATTTAATTAAACTAATAACACAATGTCAGGTCTTTTTTATATTGAGTAAATTAAGTGCAGGCTGGAAAAAGGAAGTTACCCTTTGTGCTAACAACTTTTCCAAAAGCTAAGTGGAGTCAGATGTTTCAATTAAGATGATACTGAAAGTGTGGGTTGTACAGGTGCTTTGCCCTGTAAATAAAGCTGCACAAAGTCTGGTTACTGACAAATCTGTTCATCTCAAGAGCAATTGATTAGTGTGAACCATGCCTCAATCCAATCAACTTTCACAGGACCTTAGANGACCTTAGATTATAGAGATGCACAAAGCTGGAAAAGGCTACAAAAGCATTTCTAAAGAACCAAGCATTCATCAAACCACATTAGGACATCAGGACTGCTGCTACTCTCTGTAGGAGTGAGGGTCCTGCAAGAGTACAACAGGCAAAAAAGGATTTAAGGGTAACAGAAAAAGACCTGCAGAAACTCTATAAACTGCGAAAGTCTTTGTTCCTATGATGACTATGAGGAAAAAATGAACAAGAATGGTGTTTAATGGAAGGACACAACAAAAACCACTGCTGTCCAAAATAACATTGCGGCACTTCTCAGGTTTGCCAACCACCAAAAATTTTGGCAAAAATTCACAATGCTATGTTTTGAGTAAAAAAGGAACTGCACATCAACATAAAAACTCCATCCCAACGGTTAAGCATGGTGGGCATTTTTTGCACAACTTGGTGAATAATAATAATAATAATACATTTTATTTGTTGCTGCCTTTCATAACACTCAAGAACATCTTACAGTATCACAAGAAAACCACATACACTAAGAGAAGCACAGTTTAAAAAAAAGGTATACAAAATTAAAATGGATAAAGCAATAATATAAATAAGTTAATTATAATGAATATGCTAATTTAAACAAATGTGTTTTTATCTGTGATTTGAACCGTGAAATGGAGTCCAGCTGACGGATATGCAGTAGAAGTTAGTTCCAGAGTTTGGGTGGAGAGCAACTGAAAGCTCTAGCACCCATAGAACAGTGAGTAGAGCAGCTGAGGAGGATCATAGAGAACGGGCAGGAGTATAAGGATGGAGAAGATCTGAAAAGAAGGAGGAAGCCAGATTATGAATGGCTATGAACATGAGCAGCAGAATTTTATAGCTAACTCACTGTTGGACAGGAAGCCAGTGGAGCTTAATAAGGGAGGGTGTGACACAGTCAGTGGACTTTGTGCGAGTAATAATGCTTGCAGCTGAGTTTTGAATGATTTGGAGCCTGTGAAGAAGTTTAGCAGAAACACCAAACAGGATTTACAGTAGTCAATACAGGATGTTACCAGAACATGAATAAGAACTTGAGTACTGTGTTAAGATAGGGAAGTCTAGCAATATTGCAAAGGTGGAATAAGGCAGTGCATGAGATATTACTGATGTGAAGACCGAAAGAGGGTAAACGTGAACCGTGGAAATGTGAACCGTGCTGTCATCAAAGGTAATAGTGAAAGGGGGAGTTTTGAAATGTGTGGACTCACTTTTACTGCTGTTGAGTTTTAATAAATTATTATCCATCCAAATTATGATGGCCTGAACACAGGTAATGAAGACGAGGGGCAGGGAGGCGTTTGGTTTAGTGGAGATATAAATCTGAGTGTCATCGGCATAAAAGTGAAAATGCACTTTATGATGGAGGAGAATATGTCCAACATAGATAAAGGTAGATGATAAAAAAAGAGTGGGCCCAACACTGATCACCTGCTTTGCAGTTGAGTCTGGAGCGGAGATGCTACTGTCGATTCAAGAATTTTCATTCTAAAAGGAAGAAATTGTTTAAAACATGAAGATCTGCACCAGATTTTTTTTTTTTCAGAACTGGTGTAATGGAAGCAATTTTAGACAAGGAGGGAACAGTGGCAGTTGACAGAGAAGAGTTAATCATGGATGTTATAACAGGGGCAATTGAGAGAAGGCAGGCAGGTGGTAGGAAGGGGATCCAGTGAGCAGGACTTGGAGTTCCATGATATCCTCGACTGATGAAGGCTTGAAGGCCGAGAGAAAGGTGGAGGGTGACAGTTCCAGCGTATTCCACAAGGGGGAATAGCTTGTCGCAAAATTAAGAGAGTCCAATTGTTCATTAATGTTAGTGATATTAGAGCTGAAAGCAGAACATTCACTAGTGAAGTTAAATGCTCAAAAAACAGGTGTTTATGGAGGTTTAAGTAGTTTGTTAATAGTGGAGAATAAAGTCCATATACTACTTTGTCCAGAATTAATAATGTTAGCATAGTAGGATCATTTGGCAGCATTGCGTGCATTCTTTTAACATATTAAGATGTCCAATATAAGGGATAAACTGTCATTATAGTCATTTACCAGGTCCAAGTGGTTAATGGAATCAACAGAATGATTGACTAATTTGTTCAGGTTGTTGGGGTTAAGATTTTTAATATCATGAAAGGAGATATGGCGATCTTCTTTAGATTTTGATAGAGAAACAGTGACATCTAACAAAACAAGCTTGTGATCAGAAATGGGAAATTCAGAAGCACTATGATTACATGGTATGACACCAGAACAACAAACTAAATCTAAGATGTGACCTTTACTGTGTGTTGGGAACCCAACAATTAAAATCCTTATAAACTGTACTGGTAGGGTTATCAAAATGAATAATTAATAATTAATAAATAATAATTCTCATCAACATAACACTGGGGGCATAGCACACAAATTTGTTAAAATAGAAGTGAGTTCAGTATGAAACCTAACATAGGGCTTGGGAGGTCTATAAATCGCTGATACAATGGTAGGAGTGGGTCAGTTAAGTTGGACAGCCAGAATTTCGAAGGAGGATGGCTCGGACACTGAGACCAGGTTGAAAAAGTTCTCATGATGAATGAGGGCGAGCCCACCATCCTTAACAGAAGAGCAGGATTTACAGATGTAAACAAATCCAGGTGGTATTGTTTGTTTTGGGTGAAAAAAGTCATTAGGTTTTTGCCAAATCTCTGTACATAAAATCAAGTTTTAGGTCTGCAATGAGATCATGAATAAAAGGGGCCCTATTGCTGAGAGATCGGACAGTAAAAAGGGAGAATTTAAGACAGTTGGAAATGACAGATGTAGTTGAGCTGGCCAAGGAAACTAGCACACTGCTGTCTACAGATCAAGTGGTATTTTTATGTGTAAGGAAAATTGGACCAAAACGTGTGGATGAAGTTAGAAATACTGTAATAAAAATTCCAACGGGATCCACTGGTGAAGGCTCATAGCAAGACTTTAGTCAGTAGAGCTCTGCTGCTGAGTATGCCAGTCACAGAAAGGCACTGATGGTGGTGAACAACAGAATAATCCATAACAGCGGCTTGAAGAGCCACATGGTAAAAATGTCAACCAATATACAGCAACAGGGGATGCACAGTGAGAGCGTAGAGGATGGAGCCAAGCAACCAGATCGCCTACTTCCAGGTACCGGACACATGACCCTATGCAGCACCTGGCCAATCTGCACCCTGCTCCTGCTCCTCTTCAGTAGGGTTGGAATACCAAAGAACATCACCGACCAAAGTACACCTTTTATGTCGAAACTAATGGAGCATCTGTGTCAGTTATTGCAGGTCAAACACCTAAGAATGTTCTGCCTGCAACAGCCAGGTAAGCAAACAAACATCCAAGTCTATCACAGTTAATCTGCTTAAAAAGTGGACCGAGCCTGCCCCTGTTGTGTCTGCTTTCGTGAGTCTTTCCAAAGATCTGTCAGAGCATTCCTTGGTCCACTGAAGAGAGCAGCTCACACCGGGCCAGAGCCAGGGATTGTCTGAGCTGGTGGACCAGTTTGCTGTTTACAACTTCACCGTGCAACAACAGGCGGGGGCTCAGCACGGTAAATGCAGATGGTCTCTCTCTGCGCTACTCACTCGAGGCCCATCGCTTGCCATTAGTAGGCTTGGAGCTGGGATGTGGTACTGTGAAGGCGGGAAAACATTCAACGCTCCTCACAAGACTGACAGTGCAGTGCTGAAAGGAAAGCGCCATTTTACCGCATGGCTGGCAGCCAATGAGTGGCGTGACTGCAATTCACCCTCCGGGAGAAGACGGGGGCTATAAAAGGAACCAGTGGCTGCTTTCTCAAAAAAGTAGGTGAGGATAATGACCGTATTATTGTGTTTCTTTGTTTTCACCAGAAGCTGAGGTAAGCAGAGAAGGAGAGCCTCTGCACACCGACCTCCACGCTACCTGAGAGCACCCGCAGTGCCGCCCGTCTCAACGCCGCACCACTGCCATCACTTCACCGTGCCTAGCCCCGAAACAACACTACCCATACAGAGCTTCAACAGACCCACGCTCCCTCACCTCCATCTCACTTGCCTCACTCTAAAAGAAGTAAAAGAGCATGGTCCCCACATTTGCCATCTCCAGGTGTTTGTGTTCAGCCCTCCACGGTCTCGCAGTGTCACAATGAATTATATTGTATATACAAGTACTAACTCTAGATTAACCAACATAGACATTAATTTATTAAAATAAAACACTGACTATACTGTTCGCTGTTTGAGAAAGAGTTAGCTGCCTAGCTTGTTACTAACAAAATACAAACATGGGAACATCAATTTCCCCATTTTGTCTATCAAACGTGCTGAGGTCGAAAATTATGTAATTCAGACCGGCAAATTACCGCTTAGGAAGTAATGCATCATCATATTTTACAAAAACTTCACCTGACTTTTCAAACCTGTACCAATTCCATATTGGAAGTGATATTTGAACCTTTTCCTACAAGCTCATTCCTTGGCAAAGTGCTGCCTGTTTATCTTGGTGTTTTTGTTTTGTTTTTTAATCTAAGTGCGTAGTGTTTGAAGATAGCGTAGGCTGTAGGAGGTGTTTATCAGCCCTTCATATTGGTTTTCATCCCCGCAATCCCGTGCCGAAATTCAAGCTCCGAGAAGATTAACATTTTGGAATAGCCCAGCTAGAGCCCAGACCTGAATCTGATTGAAAATCTGTGGGGTGATATGAAGAGGGTCGTGCACATGAGATGCCCTCGCAATCTAACAGATTTGGAGCATTTTTGCAATGAAGAGTGAGTGAATGTGCCATGGTGACTGAGTGCTGTAATAAAATCAAAAGGTGCTTCAACAGAGTATTAATTTAAGGGTGTGCACACTTATGCAAACACATTATTATTTTTTATTATTTTTACTCACCCAACCGAAATGATTTTGTTTTCAATTGAGTTGTACAGGTTATAGGTCACATTAAAGGTGGGAAAATTTCTGAAATGATTTATCTTGGTCTCTCTTTTTTTTTTTACATCACAGAAGCCTGGCATTTTAACAGGGGTGTGTAGACTTTTTATATCCATATATCCATATATATAAATACAAGAGAACCAGTTCCACTGGCAGCCACACATGCCCACGCCATGACATTACCACCAAAAACAGGAAGGCCAGATTAGAGTTTGCCAAATGACATCTAAAAAGGCCTTCACAGTTCTGGAACAACATCCTATGGACAGATGAGACCAAGATCAACTTGTACCAGAGTGATGGGAAGAGAANGCCTTCACAGTTCTGGAACAACATCCTATGGACAGATGAGACCAAGATCAACTTGTACCAGAGTGATGGAAAGAGAAGAGTATGCAGAAGGAAAGGAACTGCCCATGATCCTGAGCATACCACCTCATCAGTGAAGCATGGTGGTAGTGGGCATGTATGTGCGTGTATGTACTATCTACTCACCCATACATACATATATACACACACACACCCACCCACCATCAATTCTATTTTTTAAGTCAAAGGACATGATGTATGTAAATCTGAAGTGGATATATTCACTATAAGGATATTCAGTAACAAACATGTCCAAATACTTATTTGACCTCACTGTAGGTTCCCAGCAGAGTACAGAAAAAGAAACTGACACTTCCTCAACATGAGCAAGAAAGAAAACAAGTATTTCAAGCCTTTTAATGCGTTTAAATAGATTTATTAAGAGTTAGATTATGATACAGAGAGCAGAGGACAGAAAGCCTACAAGCAATAATACTCCGATTAGCATAGGTGTAGGGTTTGTTTGTGATGCAGTTGTGATTATAGTGTTGCACTTCAGAATGAGACAATGGGTCTAAAAAGGGATCCTAATAGAACACTGACATAAAAGTGGTATTAATGTCACATCTCGTTACTATGTATTGCACCAAACCCTTGGTCCTTTTAGGGAGAGCTGGCAAAATTTAAATATCCTATTTTAAGGTTTCTTGGTAAATTTGCTTAACATTTTACATTTGCTTTATTAATTAAGCCACTGCACCTAACTACGTCTTCTCAAACTCATGGTAGCTGAAGCAAAATAGCTTTGAGAACTATCTAAGGTGACAGAGCAGAAAGAAAAACAAGTGGTTACAGCTTAACACATTTTCTTATGTACATTCGCCACGCTGTATTCAGGAATTACTGTAGGGTGTCCGCTTCAGTCTAAACACACACAATAAAGTGGACACTTAGAACAAAAACAAACTCAGATTCTCCGAATACACTGTGGCAAACCTTAAATACACGACGATGAGTAGTTATCAAAGTGAGCTATGCAGAATATTGTATTGTTTGTTTACCTCTTTAGTGTGCTTATTCCTTTAAATGTGCTGCTCCTTGCCATTACATGCCATTTTAGCAGACAATTTCAGCTTTCCATACTGGAAGAAAACTATATCTGGTCAACAATCCAGGGTCATGTTTCGCCAGACATTTAAAACTAAAAAAACCACATGGCTACTTAAATGAATGCAATTTAAGTAGGACAATGCCAAGATTTAGACAAAATGCAGCTCATCAAAATGGAATAAACTGTGCCAATAAACCAGTCTTTTCCCCATCTGGGTATACAGGAACCTCTCATATGTGTAAAGCTTAAATATTTAATGCATGATTAAAAAAAAAACAACAACTCTTGATCAGCTTCATCATTATCCTTCAGCCTCAAAGAATTTTTTTCCTTTTACATAAATCATGTTCATCCATTCCTTTATGATCTTTACCTCATATGGTCATGTAACATTTGTTTCATTTGGGTTGGCATAGCACTTTCTGCACAAACACTGTTATTGATTTCCTTCTGTAATAACTTCAACTAAATTTTGACGCTGCTTGAAAATCCTTATTCTATCTTGAGAGCAAAATGTTAAGCAAATACTTATTTACCAACTAAAATAATTAGAACAGTTAGAGAGAGACATTTGAGCCTATAGAAATTTGAAAATAAGGCAACAGATGAATTTCTGTAGGATGATCAGCAATTCAGTAGGTTCAGCAAAGGATTACTGACTATGATTCGGTTTTCACATCTGGGGGAAAAAAAATAAAATAAAATCAGTTCTTTTATTTCTTCTACAAAACCAGAAATTCCCATTTCAACTTTCCTGTTTCATAAACAGCACTAGCTCTCACCTGTACAGGTATGTGATGTAGCCACTTCTCCTTGTCCCCATCAAGCTTCAGACAGGAAAATAAATCACATACTTTGGGAAAACCAAGTCTGTCCTGTAAAACAATGGGGGGAATCAGTTTCACATTACATAATGAAATAATTCAGCTGATCTTACAGTAAATTCCAAGGCGCTTCTCGCCATAGAGAACAGACTTCTGCCCTACCTGTACGTTGGCCCTCTTGCGTAGGAGCCATTTGTCATGTTCAGTGTCTGGCTCTGCTGTGTTCTGCTTGCTGGAGGTCTCCGTGTGTTTTTCAGGTAGCACCCAGTTCTCAGGTTTTAGGGGTTTGTGGAAGGGAGTCTCAGAATCTCTGAGCAAATTAACGTGTGAGCTCTTCTCCTTAAAAGTGGCTTTCTCCTTCCCCCCAAGCTTGCATGGAGAAACCCAGCCTGACAGAGAAGACAGAAATGGAGCTTCTACTCTCTTGCTGGGATGGAGCCAGGCATCCAGGATGGCCTGCACCTTCTGCTCCTGCTGCTGTAACATGGCTGGTTTATTGGTGGCATTCTTGCCCATGGGCACACCATTCTTGTCTCTGCCCTCTTTCTTAAGCAGCCAGGCACTCAGAGCCTCCTTCCCACAGTTGGTGTCGCACACACACTGAGCAAAGCTTGAACATGTCTCATTGGCTTTGCAGTTATTTTCTATAGGGATGACCTGCTGGAGCCAGACCTCCACTGGATCAGGACTCACGGAAGAGCTAATGGGAGTAGTGGGAGCAGCAGCAGCCAAAGACAGGGGAGTTTTCAGGCACTTGAGCTTGCCCAGGTTCTCAATCTCCACTGCCTTGACACGTGAAGTGCAGCACGGGCCACAGTCTGACTTTGGGAGCCATTCGTCAGGGGAGAAGGTTTCATGGAAGGGTTTGAACACTTGCTTCCATTGATCTGCATCTGAAACAGGGCTGGTCTCCATCGACTTGCTTCTTTTGGGGGTGATGAGCCAGTCATCAAGTGCCTCAGTGTTATCAGTCTCCTCCTCCTCATCATTCTCCATTTGGACTCCCTCGACTTCCTCGTCCTCTTTGAAGTCATTGTCTTCAATCTTCTCGATGGAGAAAGCTGAGCTGCTAGTGCTGGCATTGCTGTTGGTTCGCTCACGTGCAGGCGAATTCTCCTTCAGGAGCCACGCCTCTAGACCTTTGAGCTGACCCCAAGCCTTGTGGAAGTCAAAGTGCTCAAGTGGGCTATGTACCTGGAAGAAAAGAGATCAGTGAAAATTAACTGGCCTTTTCCTTAGGCAAAATTCATAGCAATTCATCATCATGCAAATCTTGTGTTATCTCTTTATTTAAGCTGGAAGTCTAAAGAATCAAGGTGTAACTAGTAATTGAACATTTCAATATGATAATTACTCAATTACACTATACAGCATCACCCAAAAAAAAGCATGGTTTCTCTTTTAAGTCTCTTTCCTCTGAAGGTTACGTCCTCACATCATCTCAGGGAATTTTTTTCCCCTCATGAACAATTAATCTAAATCCATATCTGGACTTCTTTGTAACAATGTCCTTAATTAAAAAACACTATATAAACACACTGCATTGAACAGAATTAAACTGAATTAATGCCAAAAAACTACTAAAAGAATCCATGTACATTTCTATCTTTCTTCCCTCACAAACATTTAGGGGGGGGGGGGATCCTACCTACCTACCTACATGCATGAACATAAGCGATGGAAACACCTCCATTACCTCCCACCATCCCAAACCCACCTCTTTTCTCACCTCCTTGCTTACACCACACTATTACAAATAGCATTGGGACATATAACCCTGAATGTGTCAGTGTCACAGACTGACATTCCAGTGGGCACTTGCCAGCTTATGGTAAGCTATATACCACAAAATTTAGTTTATGACAGATGCAATCTTGCTTTGATTTTAATAATAATGTCTCCTCATGGTGACATGAATCTCAAACTGATAATGTTAGTATTGTCATATTCTCAATGATTTATTTAACAGCACCCAAACATCAAAATATACACAAGACTTTTTACATAACTAACACTAGCCAACTTCAATATCTTAGCATACGTTTTCTATGGTTAAGAGTTTCCACTTACTATGTTGTTATTCTATAATAATAATAATAATAATAATAATAATAATAATGACCACATTTTGGCGTACAGGACAATTGTTGAGCCTGTTTTGCAAAATCACAAACCATCTTCAGTTCAGTTTCCCCCAATTAATTTTGTACTGAAATACAGAGAAGTATCTGCTAAGATATTGAATAATAATAATATAAAATTAATATAATTTTTAAAGTAAACTCTAACCCTTGATTTTAAAGTTCAGTTTAAGACATCTGAAATATTCATGTCAACAGCCACGTA
>CM074965.1:8909261-8927489 GCA_037577455.1 Pangasius macronema | reverse complement strand
TAAAAGCAGTTTAGCAGCAAACTTTGTGAAAACTAATATTTGTGTCATTCTCAAAACTTTTGGCCATGACTGTATATATATATATATATATATATATATATATATATATATACAGTCATGGCCAAAAGTATATATCATTGCTAATATGTCGTCCTTGCATAAAGCCTGACTGACTACCATCTATGATTGTATCTAAACATAACTTTATTCTTTGTGCAAAGATGTGGGCCAACAATTTTGCATCATTATTAATTAATGTTATAGGCCTCCAGTTGTCAAGAAGCAAACAGTCTTTATTGGGTTTAGGTAACAATGTAATTAGGCCTTGACACATAGTTGGGGGGAGCTTACAGGCTTCTATAGCTTCTATAAATCCAGAAATGTAATCTTGGAATTCTTTATAAAATTTACCTGTTAAGCCTCATTCCCCAGGGATTTATTTTTAACTTACTAAATGTTGTTTTTTAATTCTTCTAAGGATATATCTTGATCACAAACTTCTTTCTGTGTTTTGTCAATACCTTGTGCAACATTTTTTATATAACAGAGAATATTTTAACTATGGCTACTTTGTTCAGAATATAGTTTTTTTTATAGAATTCTTCCACAAAATCAGATCAGATATCTGCTCATTAATTTTAAAGTTTATATATATTATTAACACTAACATTTCTTTTTTCTAAATTATTAAAGTATTTGGTATTCCTTTCACCATGTTCTATCCATTTCCGTCTAGAATGAATGAAAGCTCCTCGTGCCAAATTGTGATAGATATTATCCAATATCTATCTTGACATGAACAGACTTGACTTGGCATAAACAGACTAGACACGAACAGACTGAAGGTTACAACAACAATACATGACAAAAGACAATGGCTACATGAGGGCTATATATACACCAAACAATCAAGGTAACATGACAAAACAACCAGTGAGGAGCAAGACACATGACTAAACCAACCAATCAGAACGAGACACATGAAACCAAGGAACCAATGAGAAAGTGACACAAAGACAAGGGTAACACATGACAAGATCACATGTGGGGCAAGGAACATATGGGAAATGGAGTGCAGAAACAATAGTAAGAGTCCAGGGTGGAGTGCCCTCTAGTGGAGTTCAAGGGCACTCCAGACGGGAATCGTGACATAGCCCCCTCCCTAAGGAGCGGCTTCCAGATGCTCCTCAACAGAATTAAACATGAATCCAGGAGGGAGGTGGAGTGGTGGTGAAACAGGGGGAGGGGTGGAGGGCCAGGTCCGTGAAGGGGAACATGACATGGATCGTGGGACAATGGGCAAGACCATGGGTCATGAAGTAGTGGTAGACTGTGGAGCAATGGAGGACCAGGGCCGTGGAGTAGTGGCAGACCGTGGAACAGTGGAGGACCTGGGATGTGGAGTAGTGGCAGACTGTGGAACAGTGGAAGCCCAGGGGACCACCAGGTCAGATCCAGAGGAGCATGGAGCCATGGGGGAGCAGGCAAAGCAGGAAGCCAAGAGCACCAGGGCGGAGCTGAAGGACACCAGGGTGGAGCAGGCGGAGCCGACGGACACCAGGGCAGAGCAGGTGGAGCCGACGGACACCAGGGCGGAGCAGGCGAAGCCGAAGATCCCCACGGCGGAGCACACGACCACCACAGCAGAGCAGAGGAGAGCAAAGATGCCCATGTCGGAGCAGACGACCACCATAGCAGAGCAAATTTCCACCAACATAGAGCTAACAAGGCAGGTGCACACCAAGGCGGATCAGGCGGGACTGGCACAGAGAGGTTAATAACGGCCTCCGTGGTGGAGACAGGACAGGCTGAAAGTTCATAGACAGCCTCCGTGGCCGTGACAGGACAGGCTGAGAGCTCAGAGACGGCCTCCGTGGCCGTGACAGGACAGGCTGAGAGCTCAGAGACGGCCTCCGTGGCCGTGACAGGACAGGCTGATAGCTCAGAGACGGCCTCTGTGGCCATGACAGGACAGGCTGAGAGTTCATAGACGGCCTCGGTGGCCGTGACAGGATAGGCTGAGAGCTCAGAGATGGACTCCGTGGCCGTGACAGGACAGACTGAGGGCTCAGAGACGGCCTCCGTGGCCGTGACAGGACAGGCTGAGAGCTCAGAGACGGCCTCCGTGGCCGTGACAGGACAGGCGAGGAGCTTGGAGATGGCCTCCTTGGCCATGACGGGGCAGGCAAGTAGCTCGGAGATGGCCGCCTTGGCCGTGACGGGGTAGATGAGGAACTCATTGACGGCCTCCGCCTTGGGAGGTTCTGCAGCAGATGCCGCCGCCTCGGGAACTTCTGCAGTGGACACCACCGCCCTGGGAGGTTCTGCAGCGGACGCCGCCACCTCGGGAATCTATTACAGATCTAAAATTTTGTATAGTCCCAATGTGTGCCATATATTTGATCTTTTTTGGCTTTGGACAAATTTTAATTTATAATTTTTATGGCATTTCTTTGAGTAATATATCACTCAAAAGTGTACTGTTTTATTTCCAATCATTTGGTTTAAAATTTAATTGATCTATTCCTTATACATATTACTAAAGTGATCATATTATGATCAGAAAAAACCAAGGGTTCTATTTTTCTTTCTTCCACACTATCTAATAAATCATTTGAAATAAGCCAAAAATCAATCCTGGATCTCTTAGATAAATCTTTGTTGTTCTTGGTGAACTGCATTTGATTTGTATTTTTTAGTCTCCACACACCACAACAGTTTAAGTGCAAACAGAGATTATTAAATTCTCCGTAAGTGTCTCTTAAGTCTTTAATAGGGTTGTTTATTCAGTTCCAATCACGCCCAAATATTAGTTTAGCATTAACATAGTTTAATGTCTTCTCCCTCCTGCAACCTCAGGTTCCATCTTCTGTGATAGCATTCCATTTCATTCAACCTGTCCTCCAGACCAGTTATTATCATCTGTTGATCATCACTTGTCTTCTTAACCGTTGTTATTTCTGTTTTCATGTCTTGAACTTCGTTGAAGAGAAACTCTGAGAAGGCTTCAATGGTGTCTGCATTTTTCTTTATCAAGCTTGCAAGATTGTCCGCATTCTCTTTTACTTTTTTCAGCCACAAGTCTCACGATGTTTTCTTGCAATTCGGAGAGTGTAGGTTCAGCTTTTCCCTTCTTTGCGATTGGAGTGCATGGAACTAAATCAGGAAGAGGGTCACCTGCTTTAACAACTTCCATAACATCCTCCGTTAAATCTCTGTTTTCTGTTGTGAATGAAAGCATCCTTTTACCTTGGTCTCTTGGTCTTTTGTCTGTCATCTTTGATTTTTTTTGTAACTGCAATCAGTCTGATTAAACTCTAGGCAACAGATCACACCAACAAAAAGTCAGAAATCTTTATCTCATTAAAGCCAACAACGAAAGGAGACATTTCCACATGTTTGCACTAATCAATTGTAACGTTTAAGGTTAGAAAATAATTTAGTATTTCTTAGCCTGGAATGTCGCCAACCGTCCCGGCCGCCATTTTGAGAAGCCGGGAGATGAGGAGTAAGTTACAGCGCAGCCTCGGTTCCTGAATCAACTTTGAGTGTTTGCGCACAACACATCCTATCAGGTGAGTTATAAAATCAGAAAAATGATTATTTGATTCGCTTAAAGATTGTGAAAGTGTCAGTTCAGCCCAGTTTTATCAATGTCCTGTGTAAACAGAAGTTAGGAAGCAGTTAGCTTTACATTAGCTGACTTAGATGCTTCGAACTAATTGACACGTTATCTAGGAGTTTTGGGAAATTCATTAAGTTATGTTTTCATCATAAAAATGTTTAATACAATTCAAATATTACAGTGTAAATGCTAGGATCAAGATCTTTATATAAAACAGAAATTATAGAAACATTTAACCTAAATACATTTTTAGGCATATAGCATCCTTCTTCAGGAAGAGTAGCAAGAAGCAGCCAAATGACTCTACGTCACTGCTCTACTGTATATCTGTTTGAATACAATAATTGATATTAAAATCAATAATATCAAACTGTTTAAAGAGTTCCAGAACCCTGGAAATCTGAGACTGATTTTTGTTTTCTAACCCTTACGCAGTCAATTCAGGATACAGACTATGAGAATTAAGAGGGTCAAATTAACCATGCTGACCCAGTTGGACCTCCAGGTAATCTATATATCACACATATATTCATTATAAGTGTTAAAGTCTTACTTTTTCAGAGTGATTAATGAACCTGGGGCAAATATTAGGAATTTGAAAGAAGAAAAAAAGACTGATTCATCTTTAATGTCCATTTTATATAAAGATCACAAAAAGCAAATACCGGAAAATCATACATACATAAAAACTGTAGCTGAAGTCTTGCTGTTAACTGCAACCCAGGATATATCCCAGAGGGGTCACAGGGAGACAACAAGGGAAACTTTTTAGAAATATTAAATGTCATTGGCAACCATGACCAAACTGTTAAAAAGAAATTGGCTAAGATCTCTTTTGTGCTAAGATACTATTATCAAAGAGCAGTTAAGGAAAGCTTCTTACATTTTGAAGAAGACTGACAGAAAAAATAATCCATATTCTTGAAAGATATGGCCTAGACTACTGCAGTAACCTGGTTGGGCAAGCCTATGATTGAGCCTCCGTAATGAGCGTCAAGCACTCTGCTGTTCAGTCTCGTATTAAGGAGGTGGCCAAGCAGGCATTTTATTTACACTGCAATGCCCATTTGCTTAATTTACTGTTAGTTTACACCGTAAAAACAGTCCCCCAAGCTGAATGTTGTTGTTTTTTTTTACAGTTTTGCAGAGACTGCATTCATTCATTTCTGGTTCCTACATTCATAACAAGTGGCTTAATATACAGAAAGAAATGTATGACAATGCACCCAGAGAGCTGCAAAAATTAAGTGACACAAGGTCGGTTTGCCAGCATATGGCCTGCAATACTGTACTTAAAGGATTACCTGTTGTGATTCATGTGCTAGAGGAAATATCTGAAGAAAACAGTGGAGAGAGAACTGTTGATGCATGTGGACTACTTGCTCAAATATACCTGGAATTCATTGGTCTTTTAGTGACCTTCACTGAGCTCTTTGGTGACACAAGATGTCTCTCTGATATTCTTCAATCACCATCTCTTGATTTGGGTTCAGCCCTAGATTTAATTGAAGCTCTTATGCATTACTTTCATAATTACAGGGATGAATCCTACTTTGAAGGACTCTGGAAAGATGTCTTAAACACTGCTGAGCAATGCAACATTGAAATAGAGCCAGCTCCTAAACGAAAGACTAAACAGAGCTCAAAGATCCAAGGATACGTTACAATGTCTCAATTAGCCGGGCGTTCTGAAAGTACCAAAGACACTTCTCCCACAAGTATATTCTACCCTGTACTTGACAGTAAGATTTGTGAACTAAACAGTCGATTCTCAAAACCAAACTGTGAAATTATGATGGGAATACAAGGCCTAAATCACACAAGTTCAACATTTTGCCAGGAGGATGCCATTTTTCCATTTGCCTCTATTCTTGCAACCTAAGATATGAACTTCACCAAATGAAAAGAATTCTGGAGAGGAAAGTACAAGCTGGCATACAGAAGCCTGCTTGTATTGTAGATTTGACTCTGCTTACTGAACCATAGAAAGAGGTGTTCTTTAGATTGTGCAAAATTAATGTTGCCATACCCGTGAGTATAGCTGCACGTGAACGCAGCTTCTCTACTCTCAAGCTGGTAAAAAGTTACCTGTGATCAACAATGAATGACGATAGACTGAGCAATCTGGGTGTCTTAAGATTTGAGTCCAGGAGAGCCAAGTCAAACCTTGATGAATTTGTGAATTTCTTTTCTTTAAACCACAATAACCACAGAATCCAACTAATGTAAATTGTTTGTACTAGTAGTATTAGTGTCATGGATTTTGGAAACAGCTTGTAAGTTTGCTGAAGTTTTATTGTTTGCACTTTTAATAAAATGCATTTCAGTAGTCTACATAATTGACATGATTTTCTGGTCTTTATATATTTTTTTCAGCAGTGGGAGATTTGAATTATGAAGTTTTATTTGATCAAATAGTTTTGAAAAACATGAGGGTGAATTACAACTATAAATTTTATGTGAATTTAAATAAATTTTAATTAAAATTAAAGTATTGTAGCAATTGCATGATATACATCATTGTGATTTAGGCACCTATAATACTTTTAAAAAAGTATTTTAAGGTTGGATGAGTGCCATGTTTGTTTGCATGATATTTTCTGTGCCATACCAGAGTAACTTCTGGCCCCTGCCTGGCCACCCATATGAAAAATCCCTGGCTCTGCCACAGTAGCCAGGTAGTACCTCAGCTCATCTACAGCCCACTTGATGGCCAGGGCCTCCCTCTCCACAGCAGCATACTTCTTTTCCGCAGGGGTCAGCTTTCGGCTCACGTAGAGGTGCTCCTCCCTTTCAAAGGTTTGTGACAGCACCGCTCACAGTCCTGTCTCTGACACATTTGTATGCACCATAAAGAGGAGGTTGAAGTCGGGGTTCCTCAGGACTGGACAGCATATTAGCACCTGTTTCAGCTTCTCAAAGGCCTCCTCGGTTTAACGACTCCAGCACACCCGGTCTGGATGCCTTTGCTGGTAAGGTCTGAGGGGGAGAGGCAATCAAGAAGGCATGTACCTGTTTTTTGGTGGTGGGTTTTGGGTACTCTCTGACTGCCTCCACTTTCTTCTCCTGCAGCATCAGGGGTCTGATGCGATACCCCAGGTTCTGTGCCTCCGTGTGTCCCAAGTGGCATTTCTTGGGGTTGGCGGTCAGCCCAGACTCCGAAGCTCACTCAAGACCTCCCTGAGATGGTGGATGTAGTCGGACCAGGTGGAGGAGTGGATGACTACCTCATCAATGTATGAGGTGGCATACCGGCGGTGGGGCCTGGAAGTCAGGCTGGATGCTTCCATCGGGCTTGGGCACCACAACGATGGGGCTGAACCAGGGGCTGGTGGACTCCTTGATAATTCAGTCATGAAGCATCCGAATGACCTCCTCCTCGATTGCCACATGGCGGGCCTCTGGGACACGGTAGGGCTACTCTTGGACCACAACTCCCGGTGGGGTTTTAAATGTCATGGTGGACCAGATGCGTCAGGCCTGGGGTGTAGGCGAAGATGTTGGCAAACTCGTCCACCAGCTCAGACAATTCCTGGCTCTGGGCCGGCATGAGCTCCTCTCCTCAGTGGACCCAGGACACCACAGGGGCAGGTTCAGTCCACGTTTTCAGCAGGTTGATATAATTGGGTGTCTGCACACTCACCTGGCTGATGCAGGAGGTAGTTGACTGGGTTCACCTTCTCAAGGACTGTTGTGTGGGACAATTGTAGGTCCCCCTCTGTCCTGCCTGGGCCTCCATGTGCTCCCGGACAATGGGCATCACCCAGTTGATCCGTTCTTGCATCTCCTGAACATAATCGATGAGGGAGCGGTAGGGGGAGGGCTGCTCTTCCCATGCCTGCCGGGCCACGTCCAGCAGTCCTCATGGTCACTGTCCGAAGAGGAGCTCAAAGGGGGTGAACTTGGTGGACGCCTGGGGGGTTTCTCAGATGGCGAAGAGGACGTAGGGGAGGAGAAGATCCCAGTTACTCCCCACCTCGTCTGCCACCCTCCAGAGCATCCTCTTCAATGTTTAGTTGAAACATTCCACAAGCCCGTCTGTCTGGGGATGGTAGATGGATATCCTCAGGTGCTTCACCTGCAACCACACAGATCCGCCATTAGTTTTGACAAAGGGCTTACCTTGGTTGGTGAGGATGTCTTTTGAGATTCCAACCCAGCTGATGAGGAGCAGAAGCTCACAGGCGATGTTCCCGGAGGTGGCCTTCCAAAGCAGGACTGCCTTGGGGTATCGACTGGAGTAGTCTACAATGACCAGTATGTATTCATGGCTCCAGGCAGACTTTGGCAGGGCCCCAAGAGGTCCATGCCTATCCTCTCGAATTGGATGCCAATAATGGGGAGAGGGATGAGTTGCACAGGAGCAGGGTGGTAGGTGGTAGTTTTCTGGCATTGGGGCCACTTTTCTGCACCTTTGGCCAGGAGCAGAAAGAGGAAGCCTGACTAAAGAACTTCAGAACCCCAAGCAGCAACTCCCAACAGCCTACTTCCTACCCAGGCCCCCAAGTGTCCCCCCAGTGGGTCTGAATGGGCCGGGTACATGAGGGTCTGGGTTCAGCTGCGGGGGACCACCAGCAGCTCACAGGGCTGGCCTCGCTGCTCCGGCTTGTAATACAGGAGGCCCCAACCTACCAGGAAGTAGGCTGTTGGGAGTTGCTGCTTGGGGTTCTGAAGTTCTTTAGTCAGGTGTCCTCTTTCTGCTCCTGGCCAAAGGTCCCTTCCTGGACAACCTGAAAAAACACAGACGTGACGGGGTTAGTGGGGATGGAGGTCTCACCTGCTGAGGTCGCCTTGGTGTTTCCTTTGCCCTGGGCAAAGCAGGCCTGCCAAACCCGCATTCGCATCACTCTGGTTCTCCTCTTCTGTGATCTGGGGCCCTGGCAGTGGAGAATCCTGACCGTCTCAACCCAGGAGCAAGGGTATGGGGTAGCTCTGGGTCCATGAGGAGCGGCCATTGCTTGGCCTTGTGTTTCACACTGGCGTGGGCCCTGGTATCTCCTGGATGTCCCCATGCACAGGAAACCATCAAGGAGCTGTTGGCTTTGGGAGTGTACAGCAGGGAAGGACAGGCCAAGGTGACAGTGCTCCCTCAGTCTAGGAGGGCTGAGACAGGCATGCCGTTGACTTTGACCTCGACAGCGATGGTGAGAAGGCTGGGAAGGGTTGCCTTGTGGACAGCGCCCACATGGCAAGGGGTGACAGGGTCCACCTGTAGGTGGATCTCTCCTCCCCATGGGAGTGCTGGTCTGGGGGTTTCATTGACGGAGGCCAGGAAAACACTTCGTTCGCCCCTGCCAATCTCCAAAGTGGCCACCACCTGCTCCAGTGCCTCCAGCATTTCCTGGAGGTTGTGGGCACCCCACATGCCTACAGCCTTCCTCACCGCAGGCAGCATAGCCCTCAGGAACTGGTCCATGGCCACCCTCTTGATGAACTCGGTGGCAGAGAGGACCATCTCTTGGCGATGGGTAAAAGTGTGTCCATCTAGCAGCGAGGGGTGGCTTTCGGGTCATCACTCCATTGGTGGAGCTCTGCCGCCATACTGGTTGGGGAGTGGCTACAGCGAAGGAGGATCTCCTTCTTGACCAGGGTGGCTTCATTGGGGAAGGCACGTGGTAAGCCAACTGGGCCTCCCCATTAGGAAAGGAATGAAGGAATTGCTGGAAGATAAGAGTCCATCTTGGTGCTGGTGTTTATGCCCACATCCTCTACCACTGTGACAACACGGGACCACAGGAGGGCTGAACGAAGACATCAGGAGGCAGGAGTTTGGGTAATGTGCTCTTTATTTTAAAAATTGGTGTAGAAAGCAGGTGGGGGTTAAGATGAAGGCAGCTGGTGGAGTGAGGTGGGTGTCATCTCGGAGCTGAGCGTGGCGAGCTGTCAGCAGCAGCGGCGTGGTGGTGGTACAGAGAGGGCATGGCGGTCGCTCTCAGGCAGGGCTGAGGTTGGCGTGCACTTCTTCCTCACTGACATCTGCTTCTGGGAGAAAGAGACAGACAGACATTAGTCTGGTGTGTATCCTCACCTAATCTGCCTAGAGGCCACTGGCTCTTTTTATATCCCTCCGTTGTCTACCGTCTACCGCCACACTCTTTGGTTGCCAGACGAGTCAAATTTCCTCGCTCCACCTTGCAGCCATGTACACTCAGGCAGTCTAAAACAATGGGGGTGCTGAACAAGCACAGTCCGTTCAGCACCTGCCGGCAGTTGTGTGAGGAACACTGGGTTTCTTTTGTGCGCAGGCTGCCAGCCCACCATCACACGTTATTAATGTTACATTATTAATGTTATCCTGGCCCACCAAAATCTTTAAATGTTAATGTTTAAACATCATGTTTTCATCATCAACTTTTCATTTAAAAAAAAAAGCAGTGTCATCACTTCACTTATAAAACCAGAAAGGGTAAATGAAAAGAAATCTATGGAAGTCTGTTACATTCACAAAGTCTCTAATACTAGTGAGGATCTGCTACAGAAGCCAAGATGGTTCATGTTTAAAAAACTTGAGTTACTAAACTACAGCCATTTTTTATCTGTTTGTTTTTTTTTTTTTTGTGTGTGTGTTGGTTCTGACCTACAGTATTTTTTCAAATGCTTGGTTGGGTCTGCTAAAATACTTTGGTACACATTCAGACTTGCAGTCGACCCCTTTATGACCCCTGCCATAGGTGGGGATGGGTTGGGTGGAGGGCAGTGCCCCTGTGACAACAAGCTTGGCAGTCCCTGCAGCTCCCTAAATGTGGAGTGAGTCATCTCAAATCTAATTATTACACATATATAGCTTGATTACTTTATGTGATTGTTTTCTAATTGGCCCCATAACACAGTGGACAATGTTGGCAACTTAGCGACTTTGTCGCTAAATTTGCCATCTTTTTAGACCCCTTTAGTGACTCTATTTCAAAAAAGAGCCTAGCAACAAATCTAGTGACTTTTTTGTGCAGATGTCCTGCACTCTATATGGCTCTTAAACTCACATTATAGCTCACTTTATATGAGTTGAAAGAGCAGGTTTTCTTGAGTTTTATTTTGTCAAGCCTATGTCCCCATCGACTAATGCCTGAAAACCATTGTTCCCAATGACCAATCACTGATTACCATTGTTTGTCCGCTCATGCACTTTTTGTACTTCATTTTAAACTCTATTCTCGGCAATACTTTTTTACAAGTAACAAAAAGTCTGCACAATATTGCAGAAAAACGTGATATGCAATAACTTGTTAAATAAGACGATATGCAGTACTATAATGCTATAAGTGTGTAAAATCAATTTAAATTATATTTATATATTTAAAAACTGAAAATGACATAACCACCATAAATGTTTCATGTTCCTTTGAGAAAAAGAAAGCAATCTCTGGTGTTTGAATTTTTTGTAACTTTTTGAAGTATTAAAATCATTCCGTGGTATTTACATTTGTGTTATTTTGATAAGTTCGATATATTGTGCAGCCCTAGTGTAAATAGATAGTTTGTGGTGGTATGACAAAGATGACAAATTTTTATAAGAAATAAGTTATTTTAAAGTTATTTTCTGTTCTGATAAAAGAACAGAAAACTATTCTCTTCATCTTCATAAAATCTTCTTTTATAGTTTATATATCCTATTTTGTAATTTCATATGCAGATTAGGATATGATGTCACATGGTGATTCCTAGTGACATTTTGAGCACGCATTTCTTTTCCCTTACAAGAGCTGGCAACACTGCATGTGGATCAGAAGGCAGTTTTTGCTAGAGTGTTTTCTCACTTTGCTAGGTTGAAAGGAGGTGGAGCAAGGAATGAATGACACTAGAAAAATAACAAGCAAGAAGGAGATAACAGCAAAAAAAAGAACTAAAGGTAAGCAAAATATTTTAAAACATCTCTTGTCTATCCAAGCATACAACTTCAGATGTGTATTTCTAACACAGAAATATATTGTTATTCAGAATATCGCATTTGTATAATTTTGTGTGTACTGGTCACACTGTTCCTTTGTGGTCCATAATTTCTTTTATGAAGGCACCTGAGTATGAAATGCACTGTACTGCTCNACAACTTCAGATGTGTATTTCTAACACAGAAATATATTGTTATTCAGAATATCGCATTTGTATAATTTTGTGTGTACCGCTATGCACCTAGATCAGTAAATGCATTGCAATAGTGGCATTGGTAGTGGTACTTGTTTTTAAATCATGCATTTCAGTATTTTCATTTGGATGGGGAAAAAACACGTTTTTGAAAATGCTGACGTCACAACGTGAACCTGCGCATGCCCATTGCGAGATTGCACGTGTTATGAATGTACTAGGACTGTTTAACATGGCTACTGGTCACACTGTTCCTTTGTGGTCCATAATTTCTTTTATGAAGGCACCTGAGTATGAAATGCACTGTACTGCTCCTGATTCCACCACTTTAGTGATACAAACTGCATTGCAGAGATTTCGGATAAGTCCCAAGTGTAACATTAAGCAGCAGTTCCACCTTATTGTCAGGCCACACATATGAATCCTTGTGTCTGTCATTTTTTAGAACTTTTGGCCAACCACCACGCTGAGCAGGAAAAGAGCTGGAAAAAGCAATTCCTGTACTTGAATAAGCTTTTTACCACCCTGATGTTTTTCCACATTTCTCTTTTTCTATCATTCAGTACACATGCTTTTGACATTATTCATGATGTCTTATGAGTCAAGTAACAGCTTACGAGTCAAGTCAAGTCACTTAATTGTCATGTGCTTCGATGTTACTTGCATGCTGTTCCTCAAGACTACAAAAAGCAGTGCAGCCATATTAATGCTACAAATACTATGTAGTCACCACCTATATGACTGGTTCACGTATGAGGTGGCCAGAGATATTTTAAAACACGCCATTTGTGTAGATGAATCAGATGCACTACATGGCCAAAATTATGTAGACACCTAACAATCACACCCATATGTGCTTGGTGAACATCTCATTTCAAAATCATGGGCATTAATTTGGTCTTTAGAGACCTCAGTTTTCACACAGGGGCATAGTCATGCTGGAACAAGTTTGGGCTAGGCCACTTAGTTCCAGTGAAGGGAAATCTTCACTGCATGCATATAAACTCTAGACAATTATGTGCTTTCAAACTTTCTACATGCTCTGTCTACATGCAGCTGTGTGTAAGTTTTTTTTCCCTCTAATTAGCTTGAAACATCCCTTTCTGGGTCTACTTTAAAGATGTACAGTACATGCCAACAGTGCCTGAAGCGCATAAACTAGTAAAAACTTTCCTGAAAGGTATTCAACCTCCACACAAAATGATGGCACCACAGTGAGATATGGACTTGGTGCAAAGCAGTTTATGCAACTTATGGACTTATGGGTTGGTGAATTGTATGCATTATTGGTAGGCATCAGTCTATCTGCATTTGTAGATATTACTGTGCCCAGCCCAGCCCTGCGTCTATAAAACAAACATAAATGTAATTATATGAAGCCAGACAAACACTGACTGGCTCTTGATTTCCTTCAAAAATCGCCTGTGCATAATAGTTTGTTCTAGCTGGGAGCATATTTGTTTTTTTATTATTGAAAATGTATTTGTCTGCTCATGTAGATCCTATTCACACATAAAACATACATTGCTCTTAAAAATAATTTTCAACTAATGCACAAACTATGAATTAAGAAACAGTAGCATCCACTCAATCAAGAATACTAGAAACAGCACCATGGTAAGTCTCTGGTTGTACTTATGTAAGTAAGTTAATCATTAAATAAATTAACTGTAAGTTGACATATTGTACACTTTAGTGGGATGTTTGTTATTGCTTGAAAACCTCTGTTGCAAGTATGACAAGTGGCCTGCAAGCTGTAATGATTCCTGATTGGGTCTTTAAGTATTCGCTTCTCCATCTCCCTCTTTCTGTAGTTACATCTTTTTCTCTTGTCCTTCACTTTCATCCACCTGGCTTGGTGCTGTGGCTCTGTTTAAACACCACTCTGCACTACCCTTTGTAGGCCAGCTGGTTAACGTTTGGCCAAGGTGCAGGGACGAGTTGAATGGCAGCAGACGTATGAGCTCTGATAGGTTCGTTGCTGAAGAGGGCAGGCCAGAAAGGAGAGGAAACTGTCCCTGGTATGGACTGGCCTGAGAAAAGGGGAGGGACTTTGGGAAGCAGTAGGGGAGCACCAAAGGGTGAGAGACTGATGGTTGAGCTGTTGATAGATATGTACACACAAGTGTGAGTAATTTGTAATAGCCGAAGATATGTGCTATTTGTTTGAAGACAAGACTTTTTTTTAAATAAAACTGATAAATAAATAGGACAAAAACATACACACATACAGCACTAGGCATCTTGTTGCATGATACTGTATATAAAGGATCAAGGAAGTGCTTTCAATACCTCTGTCCACTGGTGGGCTGTAAAGTGATCCCTCAGAAGAAAAATGAGAGAATGGAAGAGAGTTTCCAGACTGAATGACCTATGAGAAAGAAAGAGGCGCACATACTCTATGCTGCATGCTAGGACCATTATTCTATATGTATAATATATTTGTTATGACACATACCTGTTGGCAGCTGGGCAGATTGGGATAGTTTACCAAGATCAGTTTACTGAAGTTAAACTTATACGTGAATCGCTTTCCTTTGGTCTTATGGAGAATCCGCTTATTGTAGTAATATCTGTCAATAATAGAAACAGTATGTATAACAGTATGTATCAATAATATACAGTCCTTAGATTTCCATTGTTTTTGTCATGGAAGGATTCCTTTTGATTGCATGTGTGTTTGTGTCCAGTTGAATGTATTACATGAATTTTTTTACAGGTTTAATATGTGTGTGTGTGTGTGTGTGTGTGTGTGTGTGTGTGTGTGTGTGTGTGTGTGTGTACCTCAGTGCTCTGCTCAGTTTGTCATAGTTCATATGCGGCTTTCCCTTCCTCTCTCCCCACAACTTGGCCAGTCGCTCAGGGTCTTGGATTACAAACTCTCCCCATTCACCACTCCATGTGATAACTCCACCCTCACCCCGGCCTAACAACTCCAACAGGAAATGCCACAGCTGGACTTGCCGAGAACCTGGAGACCAGGCTGGTTTATATGCCCAATCAGGAAACAGCACTGCTGAAATAAGGCCGGAACAGTTAACAATTAACCAAAAAAGAGATACAGTGAATTTTAACAATAGAGGAATTAGGTGTATTCAATGTAATGCAGGCCTAGTGAGATAGACTGACATTTGCTTTGGTACAATGCATGCTGGTCAGAATTTTTTTGTTTTGCATCTGCACTACTGGTGTACCATGATGACTGTTGCTATCAGCAAAGTGGCTGCAATTTTCAGAGGTAGGCATTGCAGTTGTATTCCACTAAACACAAGAGCTTGGAATCAACTCAATGACAATAGAGCTTAGTACTGATTAGTGGGACACTCCACCAGCAACCAAACTGCAACTGAACAAAAAGTAAAAAAAAAAAAAAAAAAAAAGATTCATTTCAAGGCAATTGTTAACAGCTAATAAGATTATGTGGATGGCTAAATCTTGACCTGTCATTTATTTTTGGCCTTTTATTTTCACTTCTGTGGGCACAGAAGCCTATGTGACAGTACCCCAAACACCACCCCCAAAGTGCTCACTCTGGGTTCAGTTTGAGAATGTCTCTCAGATTGGTCCCTGGGATGTGGAATTGAGTCCAAGATATCCTGTAGTGGGATAAAGCAGCATTCCTCATGGCATTATACTTCCCAGTCTTTGAGGTACTGGATCAGACATACATGAAATTGGGAACCAAGTTTCCTGTTTGGCTTGTTCTACTTGAAATGATGATAAACTTAAGAAAACATAAAGGAGACCCACAACTTTTCCACAGATGAATTTCCACACATTACTTTAAGACTACATAGGAAGCTTGGCCTCCGTCATGTTCACTATGGACAATTTCCCACCAGATTGCCAGAAGGCAACCTCCCTCATAGTTTGAATGGCTTCGTTGGTTGTTTCACTAATTTCCTGTGCACACCTGTCTTGTGTTTCCCTTGATTAGTTCCCCTTTATAAATTCTTTGTTTTCCCTCTTTAGTTGCTTGGCATTTTTATTGTGTTGCCTCCACCTGCACCTGCATCCAATTCCCTGGACTTTTAACAGCCTCACCTAAAATTTCACTAAAATGTGGCAAAGAAATGTTTTCCAATGTGTCTATATTATTCATCACTCTTGGTGAAATTCAGTATTTATTTTAGTGAATCAAAATATCAAATATCTCATTGCAATATTGCACTGTTCGTTCATCTAATGCAAACTGTTTTTGACGGACAGTATGGCCTATGTGAAAATGTCAATATAAGCCAACAGATGTATGATTTCAATGGGATCCTATGACAGATTCAAGTAAAGCAGTAACGGATTAAATATTAACATTCATTGAACAACAGGATCTTAATATGTCATTTTGGGTCCTGTCTGGATGCAGTAGGTTCTTCATACAGTTGAAGTCAGAAGTTTACATACACCTTAGCCAAATTCATTTAAACTCAGTGTTTCACAATTCCTGGTCTTAGGTCTGATAGGATCACTACTTTATTTTAAGAATGTGAAAAGTTAGAATAATAGTAGAGAGAAAGATTTATTTCAGCTTTTTTTTCCCAGTGGGTCAGACGTTTACATACACTTGGTTAATATTTGGTAGCATTGCCTTTAAATTGTTTACCTTGGGTCAAATGTTTTCAGTAGCCTTCCACAACCTTCTTATAAGTTACTATATCAATAGTAGTTCTATACTTTGCTGGAATTTTGGCCCATTCCTCCAGACAGGACTGTTTTAACTGTGTCATGTTTGTAGGCCTCCTTGCCACATGCTTTTTCAGTTCTGCCCACAAATTTTCTATTGAATTGAGGTCAGGGCTTTGTGATGGCCACTCCATTACCTTGACTTTGTTGTCCTTACGCCATTTTGGAGGTATGCTTGGGGTCACTGGGGTTCATTTTGAAGACTTTTGACATCCTGGCTGATGTCTTGAGATGTTGCTTCAATATATCCACATAATTTTCCTTCCTTATGATGCCATCTGTTTTGTGAAGTGCACCAGTCCTTCCTGCAGCAAAGCACCCCTACAACATGATGGTTGGGTTCACGGTTGGGATGGTGTTCTTTGGCTTGCAAGCCTCCCCCTTTTTCCTCCAAACATAATGATCATTATGTCCAAATGGTCATTATGGCCAAAAAGTTTAATTTCTCCAAAAAGTAAGAGATTTGTCCCCATGTGCACATGCAACTGTAATCTGGCTTTTTTATGGCAGTTTTAGAGCAGTGGCTTCTTGCTTGCTGAGCAGGTTATGTCAATATATGACTCATTTTACTGTGGATATAGATATTTGTCTGGCTGTTTCCTCCAGCATCTTCACAAGGTCCTTTGCTGTTGTTCTGGGATTAATTTGCACTTTTCACACCAAACTACATTCATCTCTAGGAGACAAAATTCGTCTCCTTCCTGAGCAGTATGATGGCTGCGTGGTCCCATGGTGTTTATACTTGCGTACTATTATTTATACAGATGAACGTGGGAGAGTCTGAGAATTAAAAAAGAGTATAGGCCAATGCTCAAGACTGATTTATTTCAGAAAGCATGGAGCAAAACCAGCTGCTTTCAGCTCTCTGGGAACAGCAAAGTTGATTGGCTGACTAGTAATGCTGTGACCAAGCGCATGGTTACTAGGAGGAACATAGGTTTTATTGTGAAGGAGTAGGGGGATTCTTCAGGGCATGGACAATTTCCTGATCTACATCCCAGTAACAAAACAGGATTCCAGGAGTATTGTCTTCTATGGTTTCAGGGTTAGTATTGTTGCTTAAAGGCAAAAGGGGCATTAGCTTTGGCATTTTTGGATCTGGGTGATAAGAAGTGTTAACTTGAAATTTTTGAGAAGGACAGGGCCCACTTAGCTTGTCTCAGCTTAAGGAATTTGGTGGGATTGAGGTTTCTGTGGTCTATGTAAATGACACCATTGCTTTAAGGCAAAGGTGATCACAATTATCTCAGCATAATTCCTTTCAGCAGGTGACAGTTTACATGAAAGGAAAGCTATTGCGTAACATTCTGCTGGAGTTCCCTGATACTGATAAAGATAATGAATTCATCCAGTCCCCAGTCCTTGAAGTGTCCACTTCAACCGTGAACTGCAGTGAATAAAATGAAGTAAATTAGGGCTGATACGATTCCTCGAGTAACTCGAATACAAAAAAAAAAAACATCGAGGCAAATTATTTGCCTCGAGGCTTCGTTTACTCCATTTACTGTGACTACACGCGGAACACTGTGTTTCCCCACGGACCATTATTACTGACGCACAACCCGATAAACGCTGGACATGTGATGTAAGCACAGAAGACGCAGCAGAATGAAAAGTGGAGGAACGGCGAGAAAACAGCGAGGGGCGAGGAGAAGATTCAAGCCAAAGAAAACTGCAGAAAGTTTCCAAAAAATCGTAAGAAAACTCCGTACAATGTGTTTACTGTAGGACTGAACTGGCGTACCACAACTGTACAAGTTCGATGCTTCAGCATCTCATCCGAAAACACCCAGTCCTCGCATCAAATCCACATGCTTCTTTAAAGGAAGACAGACAGACAGACA
>CM074965.1:8893112-8909161 GCA_037577455.1 Pangasius macronema | reverse complement strand
GATGGAATAATCGGTAGAATACTCGATTACTAAAATAATCAATAGCTGCAGCCCTAAAGCAAATGGTGTCGTTTATATATACTGATACAGAAAGAAGCAGCTCAAACGCTTCAGTTAATGTCCATGGCACACATCAGAATGGGGTAAGATGTTATCTCAGGTGCCAGAAGGGACGGTTGTAGTATTTCAGAAATGGCTGATCTCCTGGGAGTTTAAATGTTGCGAAAAACAAAAACCACCAGGTGAGCGGCAGTTCTGCATAAAGGAATATCTTGTTAATGAGAGAGGTCAGAGGAGAATAGACAGACTGGTTCAAGCTGACAGAAAGGCTACACTAACATAATCTAAGAAAGCACATAACTTCGAAACTTTATGTGAATGGGCTACAACAGCAGAAGACCACCAGGTTCCATTCCTGTCAGTCAAGAAGAGGAATCTGGGGCAATAGTGGGCACAGGCCAATTGAAACTGGATGGATGAATATTTGTTTTTTGTTTTTTTATAAAGTGTGACAATAATTCTGGACGGCACTGTACAGTGGATGTAAAAGGTCAGTACACCCCTGTTAAAACTGCAGGTTGTGAAAAATAAATTCAAAGTAAATCATGTCAGATCTTTTTCCACCTTTAATGTGATATAGCAACCAACAAAATTCAAGTGAAAAACAAACTTACAATAACCTGGTTGCATAAGTGTATATACCCTTTTATAATGCGGCACATGACTGTTCAGAATTAACCAATCACATTCAAACTCCTCTTCAAAAGTATTTATCATACAGCTGTCATCAATGAAATGATTCTGATTAACCCCAGGATTTTCTTGACAACTTCTTGGTTTCATCCAACTACAGACTGCTGGTCTGCAAAGAGCTTACAAGGACTGTTCAAGAGCCAAAACATTAGATCTAAGGAATTTCCAAAACATTAGATGTACCATGGAACACTGTGAGGGCCATCATCAACAAGGGGAGAAAATGGGGCACCACAGTGACATAAAGAACAGGATGTGCCTCCAAAATTGACAAAAGGACGATGAAAATTTAACAGGGAGGCTGTCAAGAGCTCTTACCAAAAAAATACTGTGCTGTATTACAAGCAAAAGGTGCTGGCAAAAGAGTTTTTTGTTTTTTAACTTAAAATGTTTCTACTTGTTTTTCACTTAAATTTTCTTTATTGTGACATCATATTAAAGGTGGAAAAAGGTCTGACATGATTAATCTTGGTTTAATTTTACATCACAAAAAACTGCAATTTTAACAGGGGTGTGTACACTTATTATAGCTACTGCATATGGCTTGGGTATCAAGTGCTTTGGGTGACACTCGCATTGTGCTTTATGTTTCAAGATCTGAGATGTACTGTATGCTTTATATATTTTTTGGATTAGTGCCGTTACTGCTTATCTGTGTTGTGTTTGTGGCTTGTTGTTGATAATGAATTGTTATTACTAATACTGTTACTTCTTCTACAACCACTACACCATGTTTAATGTTAGCAGCATCCCGTCATGAAACATGAGCAATCAATTAATTCCTTAATTACTTCTTCTGGCCCATCAGAGCAGCAGAAACACTAAACTGTCGAAAACAGTAACCTAAAATCAAAGTTATTTGCAGAGTGTTTAAGTTTTGCTTCATGAATACCTGCAGTCTAGAGTCTACACAATGCAGATATTTTAACAGTTAAAAAATAACCACACTGTAAATACAGACCAAATAAAAACTAAATATTTTATTATACAGTATATATGTTATATTCTTATTTATTGGTTGTTTTAGTTCATTGCTTTAATTATCACTGCCCTGCATTCAAACATGCTTCTGCTTTACAACATATTCTGGTAAAGATCTACTACATATGCTCTTTAAAGTGAAAACAAAAAAACATGTGTACATCAGCATCCTGAAGAAAAGCAAAAAAAGGTGGAAGCAACTCAGAAAACCTCTGCTGTGTCCTAATTCTCATTCACATCAACGCACCAGTTACATAAACACACACAGACAAGCACTTACTTTGGCTCCAGTACGGTGAAATGAGAAGTCCCATATTTGAACTGCAGTTACAATGCATCTACAAGATGATTAAAAAAAATATTAGTAGCATACTCCATAGATTAAAACATATTTTGGTTAGATCTCACAGGTCTACTCTAAGGTCTACTTCAATGTTACTCTGAGAATCATCTGAGTTGAACTATTAAAACGAACATTTAGATGTACTAATGACATTCTATTCATCATCCACTTTTCTATTTTGACTTTTGTATTTATAAAATTGTACTTGATTGTAGTAACAGATTAGTGATATATATTTCATCATACATTATTAAAAAATATTATGAATGAATAATTAAATGCTTAGCCTGTTCTAGTTTTTAAAAACTTATCTAGATATAAACAATAACCAAATAAACATTCTGCTAATTCAAATCAAGTTTTCACATTTATATAAATTATATTAATTTATGACATAACAGGGGAACAAATATCATTAAAAAGACATTGTGAAATTAAAGTTGCAGTCCTCCTGTTTTAACAGCATAAATTCAGCAAAATATTTCAGTTTTCCACTGACATTTACGATTCCAGTGTTTCACAAACGAATCCACAGATGTTTAAAATTTCTTGCTCTCTTCCAGATCCCCACACACTTTAATCCCATTCAGTGTTCCTGAATGTTTGGTTAAGCTGGGTTAAAGAAAACAAACAAACAAGCAAACACAACTAAAACCCAAAACAAAACAAATTTATTAGATTGTGAAAATTTTGCCTGTGAAGAAAAAATTGATAAATAAATTATTACAAATATTAAACTAAAATAAAAATATGTGTAATGTTTAAATTATTTCCTATGTTCTTACATTTTATAGTATATCAAATAAAAACTACTGGAAGCAAAAAGATAATAATAATAATAATAATAATAATAATAATAATAATAATAATAATAATCACTTTAAAAAAAATCCAGGACATTGTTCATTATAAAAATGCAGTTTGAGGTATTTGGCAATTAGCTATAAAATTAATAAAGTGGAATGCTAAAGTGTTATTACCTTTTGTGTGGAGCTCACTGGTTCTCATCAACAAGAATAAAACAAGTGATGGGGAGACAGAAGAAAAGACATCTGTCATCCCTCAGCTCTCTGACACTGACACACACACACACACACACACACACACACACAAACTCCTCCCCTCTTGTAATCGATTACAGAAAAGATGTAGGAAACTGAGAATAATTTGAAATTATATTTCATTAACTTTGTGTTATTAGATTGTAATGGCTTCATCACGGAAGACTGCTGCAAAAAGGCTTGGATATACATTTGGAAAATCAACCGTTATAGTACACTCTCAACAAAAAAAAGTTCAGTGATTTTGTTACAATAGTGAAACGCTTTTTTGTGCTGTATAGAATCATTTAAAAATGTTTGTTAAAGAAACATGTACAAGAAGTTCCCCATAGAATCTTGCATAAAATTATGCATAAAGAACATCTTTTTTTACATTTACTTGCTCCAAATGTATTCTCCCTTTAATATCACCCTTGTGATATAATTTTTTTTGCCTAGACTATTTCATAAAACAAATATTCACCCTGTGTTACCCAGATTAACATGCAGTCCTAATGTCTCAAATATTAAGTATATACATCCATACACACATAGATGTACAGAACTGTAACAGAGAGCAGATTCTGATAGAAGAAAAGCGACATTCTGAACAAGCATATTCATTGTTCACTGTTCTAGCAATACTGTTGATAGGATGTGGGTTGGCAAGCGGCAGTGTAAAAATTCATTCCTGCAAAGTTTGTTTCTGCGTTTTCTGCTAGATCATAAAGAAGAAGAATATATTATTATATCTCATAGTAAGTAGACAATACACAAAAAAACAAAGCTGAATTTACAAATCCAAGCATTCCAAACAGTAAGCTGAATGAAAAAGTTTAAGTTGCTGAAACAAAGGGGGAAAAAATTTTCAAGTGAAAACATTAGAAGGTTGTTTGTTTATTCTGTAGAAAATGTTCTCATTAATTGAACAGCCTGGCTTTTTCCATGGAACTTTGAAGGTTACATGCACATACTCCAGGTTTTACAGGCAATACAGGCTGAACTGGTAAACTGAAGCACAATTGCTTCAGTTTTAAAATGTGCTCAATTTAAACATTTATCATAAAGTCATATTTCTTCAACACACAACCTTTACGTGATGAAACTGTGTAATGAGAAATAAACCCTAACACCGAACAGAAACAGACACCAATGCTATATTTCTTTTTTTGCTTTTTTTAAGGCATGTTATCACTTCCCCAATACCAAAATGTCTGTCACTAAATATTAAAATCAACAAATAAAGAAAGATAAACAATTAGTCAAACTGACATTGTTGAGCTACAACCTTGAAGTCAGCAGACATTATAGCAAATATTGCAGTCAATTGCTGCAGTGATCATGCTAGAATATTCTCTGGCAATTATGAGGATAGCTATTTAGCTAACTAAAAAGTCTTTAGCTATTTATCTAACTAAAACTATTAAACTCCGAGTTAAACATATCAGCAAATTTGGCTAGAATGCCAGAATATCAGCTAATGCTAGCTAGCTTAGCTAGCTTTTAGTTAATGTTACCTCACCTGAATAAGTATTTTGGTGATAAAATGCATTTTCCCTTCACACATAAAATAAAGGCTTCACTTTGTTTTTATGTGTTAAAATATTATCACTATGAATATGTATCTAAAATTAAACATTTAAGGAAGAACATACAAGCCTTAAGCTCTAAAAAATACATAGATCTACAAATGCATATCTGTAAAAAGTAAATTGAAGATGGGATTACTGCCCATAATATTCAGACAAACACAGGCCATTATAGTAATTCCTACAGAGCTATAAAATGCCCTGTGAAAGCCTAAGGGAGGTTTTTGTATCATTTCAAGCACACATTTCACAAAAACACCACCTTTTTTGGGAATACCCTTCCTTAACTTGCTGGTAACTGTGTGCTCAGTAAAAATAGTATGAGCTGGTCTCTCTCTCTTTCTCTCCCTCTGGAGTGTGATATATGACACCAGAAGCTTTTTATTCCAGTGTAAAAACAAATACATCTCTAGACAGATATTAATAATGCATACCACTAATTGAGTTGAATGCATGCTTTTAGTGATGGTGTGACCATATAGTGACACATGCACACACACACACAGACCACGTTACGGTGTAGAGTGTGGCATGCCCAAGTGAAACTCTATAGTGAATGTATCACTTCACTTAAATAATGAGACCTTCTCATAGCAGGAGTAAACTGTCGGTGAGATCAGTCGATTGTTTTGACACTGACTATTCTAAAGCTGCTTAGCCCTCCATCTCATCCACATCTCCCTCATCCCTTAGCAAATCTGTGAATCCCTCTCTTTCTAAGCCTCTCTGCTAATTCCTGTTCATGCTGAGAACAGACAAGTTTTAATAACGAGTACAAGGTCATGCTGCTTGTCTTAAAGACTGAATCCTTTTAGTACTGAAGAGGATGAAGTTGCCGGTGTGTTTGTGCAGGGTCAGTGATCCTTTATGGTAAGCAGAAAAAAACTATTTCCGTGGTGAGTTTTTGTTGGGGACATGCCGCATACAACACTTATAGAAGGCTTGTGAGTGCTCGTGCACATTTCTGTAGGATATAGATATGTGATACTGATCACTCCGTATGTGTGTATGTATGTTGGAGGAATGTAAGCATGCTAATCATGCTAATAAGTACTGGCTGAGTAAAGCCACTTAAACAGAGCTATAAGGAACGGACACACACACACAGACACACACATCTCTCCTTCTCCTGTCTCTCTTTGCATCTCAGAGTTACATTCTTTGTCTGTATCTGTTCCCTTTCTTCCATTAATGCTGACTTTTCTCTTTTACCCCCTCCTACTTCTTTCTTTCTGTTATCTCTTGGGCTAAGGGATTTGTGGTTTCTGAAAGCTTTTTGTATGTTTCCCATCTCTCTTACTCTCTTTGTCCGAGGAGAAAATACATCCGCATGAAACAAGAGACCTGTGTGTGTGTCTGAGGGGAAAAAAAGTCTACGTGACAAATTTTCCTAAAATCTGATAACTAAATGTCAAAGTAAATTAGTTAATGTGTGTGAATAAAGAAAGCACAGTGACTAGAATGACTGTTTTCTTATTTTTATATTGTTTTCATTAATTGCCTTCATGCCTTGTAACAACTTATCATCTGCAAACAAACTCAGAAAAGCCTCATTCTGGTCTCATTGCTCTTGGCATAAATAAGATTGGTGTTAGTACTTAAACCCTTAAGGCATACAGTTTAGGACACTAGGCACCTCTGCACCTGAATTCAGGGATACAACACTGAGACGTTTGATCTAATCAGCCATCTTATTTTGGAGTAGGCATGAAACAGAATGACAAATTCATACATTTTAGTGACATTATTTATACCAATACAGGACAATGTTAATATCTTAGACTTTCTAATCACTGTAAACCAGCACACCACTAATCACAAAGTAATATGCATTTCAGCAGCATAAACCCAGAACCCAGTTTTGGAGCAGTTCCTCTCTCAGTGACACCAAATACCTTTTGTACATGACCTTCATTAACCCTTGAACCCAATCACTTCTTGGTGATTTATGCTAACTTTGTTCATCATGTTTTTACAGGAGACATTATTTCACCATTCAGAACAGTAGTTTTCACTCCCAGTCTTGCACTTTTGGACCTCACACAATGTATCAGGCAGCAAAAGGTTTAATAATTACCTTATTCTTTGAATCATGTCTGTCAGAACACAGATATCGCTAATCACAGCACAGAAATCATGCATTTTTCTTTCAAAATCATAGATAAAGACTAACTATTCACAACTGTCCTTCTACTACAGAGATCCTGCAAACCTGCTAGACTTGAGAGTGAAAAAAACTGAGGGAACAAATGTGGCCTACCTACACAAAGTACACAAAGGCACTCATGGTGCACTGAGTCAATGGGATATTAAGGAACAGCAAAACATTCTGCATGGATTTTTAAATTTAAAAAAAATTAAGAGGTGCCTAAAGTCCTAAACTGAGCTTTAACACACAGCAGTTAAATACAAAAACATACACGTGATTAGCACATTTCATATGACCACAGCTGTAGCATATTCAAGTTAATGACATTACAAATGTCATGTAATGTGACTTCAACATCATCCTTCAGATCATAAATAATAAGAGAACTCCTAACACCGACCATTCAGCTTGGTAGTTTCCATCAGGCAGAGTGGGTGTATAGATTACAATAATTCTTCACATGGTTAGTACATGAACACTATTTAAAAAAAAAATTCTGTAGTGTTTTCAAGGAACTGTTAGATCCTCTTAGTGCAATGATGCAGTCATTAAAATAATACCAAATATTCACCCTGAAGAAAAAAGAAAAAGAATAAAAATTACCGTTGTCTACAGAAAAAAACAACAAACCAGGAATGTGAGACTATTCAACCAGGTGTACATATGCCATAAGATGTTTTTTTCTTAAGCATGTGGAGGTTTTGTACTGTGTGAAAGCAGAGCACAAATAAAACTAAAATGGCGTTATTACAGCACCCCCTTATGGAATTTAGTATGTTGGTGACAAGATTCTGTATTCTATGCATGTGTGCAATTCTTATATAAAATTTATTAACGGTATGACAATCATGCTTACTGACTATATTATGCTGTTAATTGTTTCCCACAGACCTGAAGTGAAAGCGCATCATAAACATTTGGTGAATGAATTTTTGTACCATGTCTGGAAAGAATGTGAATACAAATTAAAAAGCACCGTGCGACTTTTGCTCTGAATTCTCAATTTTCTATGTATTAGGTCCCAAAATGTCATAATATATGGCAATTTTTGGATTACTGCTAACCAATTTAATATTGCAAGATATAATTATGCCTATATATAATAACCGATTAGGAGTAAGTTTGTGTTTATAAGGTCATATGGACCGAGAATGGAGGTGTGTGGGGATGGGTATGTTGAAGCAGAGCCCTATTGTGATTGACAGACAGCAGTCTCTGTCTCCATCTTTATCTCTCAGGCCTCTTGATGCTTTAGTCTGCAAATGCACTGATATCAACAGCATTCACAAATGCACTTATTCTAACATTTATGATATTACATTACATCAAAACACAACGAATCAGTCAAGACTAAATTCTACTCGACACCTCTGTTGCTCGTGTTGAGGCAAATTTCCAGTTATGCAGTCAAACAGTCCATGGATTATAGGTGTGTGAGGGTATGTGTCTGTCAGATAGTGTCTCAACTGTGCCAAATAATCTGCTAGACTCCTACCACCATTGATGACACAGTGTCAGAGTCTTTGATATGAGTACATGTTATGTGTGAGATTAAAATATTCAGGGCAACTGGAATTTGGTGTCAGTATGGTGTCAGTAGGTTTGCACACAGTCATCGGTAAAACCACTGGGTCCAATGTTCAGCTCAATAAATATGTACTTAAAACAAATAACTATTTTCAGCCCAATCCTTCAATCCAGTCATCCGTCCACCTCAGCAAACCATCCTAATATCTTTCTCATTAGTCATTCTTTTACATGGCTTAATGCTTTCTTTCATCACTCACTGTATATCAGCAGTTTTCCCAGACTATTTACCACCAGTCTGACTCTGTCCCCCTACTCTCTCTCCCTGCTACCATTCCTTTTCGATCTCTCTCTCTTTCTCTCTACGTGAAGTTCTGCAGGGGTTGGCTGACCCGTAGGCAGGTCCAATAGAGTGCTCTGGCTAGAGTCACCACGACCAGTAGCAGCATGGCCACCCAAGCAGCATAGATCCCTCCATACACTTGTGCCTTAGACCATGTCCCCGCCTGCAGGGAAAGTATGTTATAAAAAAGAAGGAATGTCAGAGAAGAGGAAAAGCAAAGAGAAGAAGGCCAGAGAAAATCTTCAGAGGACAGAGCTTTCATGTCTGTTTACACTCACAATCAATCCAGCAGCCGAGATGCTGAACAGCAAGCACAGGAGGAAACACCATAGACTCCGCCTCCTTGGATATGTCTGGCCAATTGAAGAACTGCAGCAGGAGAAATTCAATGTTAAATCAATAAATGTTGTTGGCGATTTCCAGTCAGATATGCTGTAGGTGAGACTACAAAATACATAAAAAGCTAAAGCTTTTCAATAAAACTCGAGTCTTCTGATGAGCAGATGTGAGGAGCCTGATGGGACAAACGTGAATGAACAAGAAGCAATATGCCAGTCGGCCTGGTTAATCATTGATAATCCAGAGCCATGGCCAGGGAGCAGACAAACAGGCCACCCTGAACATCTCCTAGCTGACTTGAGTCGCCACTCATGTTCCAATAAATATAGGAATACACATATAGGAAACACAGGTCACATTACCCCATTCTGAACCCATCTCAGATCATTAACTCTTCTCATTTAAAATGTAATAGTCATATGCACTTTAGCAATGCTACCAAATCTTTAATATGAAATTGCAGTATACAAGTAAAGTATACAATGTATACAAATGAAGTGAAAAACAATAAGAAACATGTTTAAGGAAAAAAGAAAAATAAACTTACAATAACCTAGTTGCATAAGAGTGCACACCCTTAAACTCATATTTTGTTGAAACACCTTTTGATTTTATTACACCACTCAGTATTTTTGAGTAAGCGTGGCACAACTTGATTTGTAATATTTTCCCACTCTTTCTTCCAAAAACATTCTACAGCTTTCAAATTGTGAGGACATCTACTGTGCACAGCTCACTTCAGGTCACCCCACAGATTTTTAGTTGGATTCAGGTTTGGGCTCTGGCTAGGCCATTCAAATACACCTTTTAAATCAACAAGAAAATCCTACAGAAACAGCTGGTCTTTATTTGAGGTTAATCAGAATAATTTCATTGATGACATCTGTATGATAATTACTTTTGAACATGAGATTGAATTTGATTGGTTCATTCTGAACACAGGCAGATCCCCAATTACAAAACAGTGTGCACACTTATGCAACCAGGTTATTGTAACTTTTCTCTTTATCCTATTTTTCGCAAAAATGTTTGATTGGTTTTCATTTAATTTTTACACGTTCTAATTTCACATTGTGAGTGAAAAAAGTTCTGAAATTATTTATCTTGATTTATTTTTTTACACTTCACAAAAACCTGCCATTTTAACAGGGGTGTGTATCCTTTATATCCACTGTAGTAGTAATGACAAAGCTGAAAATAGTAAGCAAAAAAAAAATTCAGAATATTAATTTAAAAAGTCAGACAATTTGAATCAATCTAAGTAGGAAACAATATAAACATGTCAGTAAAACAATTATAATCTTTTTGTAAACAATTAGAAGGTGTTTGTAGTTGTTTGTAGATATAAATGGTGATTTATCTATGCATACTGCAGTAAAATTTGGTGTTCCACAAGGCTCTGTTTTAGGCTCTATGTATGCTACATCTGGGTACAATTATTCATACACATTGCATTAACTTTCACTGCTATATATACACACAGTTATATGTTTCACAGCCAGCAGCCAGCTTTACAAAGAGGAATGTGTAAAGGACATTAGACAGTTAGTGCTGAGTAGCTTCCTCCTACTTAATTCTGACAAGACAGAAATACTTCTACTAGGATCATACGTAGGTTAGAAGTCCGCTTTGTGATTATGTAGTTACTGGTATGCAGCAGTGAAAGACGTTGGTGTGATTATTGACTCCAGTCTCTCATTTGAAGCTCATGTAGATAATATTACTAGGATAGCTGTTTTCATCTCAGAAATACTGTCAAGATAAGAAATATAATGTCACTACATGATGCAGAAAAACTTCAAAAAAAAAAAAGAAAAAACACTAGTTAGGACTATTCTGATGCCTTTCTGTCTTGATGCTCCTATAGGTACATAAACAAGCTTCAGTTAGTCCAGAATGCAGCAGAGAGAGTACTCACGAGAACCAGAAAATTTGACCACATCGCCCCATCTAATCCACACTGCACTGGTTACCTGAACTGGCTAATGATTAAAAAAAATTACTAATGACCTAAAAAAAATTGTAACCTGGGCAAACTCTTGGTCTTTTATGATCAACCATATCTGCTTCAGTTAAGAACATGAAGGCTCTTTGTTGGTACCTAGAATAATTGAGAATACAGCAGGGGGCAGAATTTTTTCATACAAAGTCCCACAGTTACGGATTAGCATTGCAATTATGGATTCAGACACAGTCTTGATTGAAAACCTATTTGTTTAGTCAAGCCTTTTGTTAATACTTGTTAATACTTCTCTTCTAGATAAACGTGCATATCTGGAGGGTTCATGGGCACAGAGTGCTCTGGTAAACTGAGATGTTTGGGTCACAATTAGTCTAATGGCTGCACTTGCTAAAAACAGTCTATGCTTCAGACATCATCTCCTTCATTATACACTCCATGACTTGGACAATCCACAACTTAACTACTATACATTTAAAGCTAAAATGCCAATGAAATAAAATGACTTTGATGCTCATACTGAAAATCTTTTAAAAAAATCTAGCACCACTTGACTCTAGAGTGTACAGTTGTAGAACAGTAACGCTTTATAATCTCACTATCCGGTGTCACTCAGAAGAGGCTGGGGTCCCTTTTGAGTCTGGTTCCTCCCAAGGTTTCCTCCTCATGTTGTCTCAGAGTTTTTTCCTTGCCACGGCTGGCTTTGGTTTGCTCATTAGGGATAAATCTAAATCTAAATGTGGATATCTGTAAAGCTGCTTTGTGACAATGTCCATTGTTAAATGCGCTATATAAATAACATTGAACTGAATCGAATTGAATAACTGGACACTCACACTTTTCTGCAGTGGGGACATCGGGCCAGTGTCCTGTCAGTAAACTCTGTCCACTGCAAAGTTAAGACAACAATAACTGTTATTATTGAACATGATGATGATGATGGTGGTAAAAGGGAATGTACAGCTCTAGCACAATACAAAAAAAATGATGGGGATGACAATAATATTGTTGAAGGTGAATAATAATTCAACAAATGATGAATCTATCACTGTTGCTGATAATTAAGAGCATGAACCACACCATAATTTACTGAATTACACAGTGACAAATAGCTGAAGGAAAGGCATACTGTTGTTTACATCACCTACACCGTGTTTATTGGGATTCCTTTAGAAGAAACAGAAGGAAATGTGTATGATCCTGCAGGATTAAACTGGCCATTACAATGAACTACAGCTCTTTAAAGCCTCACACGTTATATAATATTTATATTATTATATATAAAAATATATATTAATATATTATAACAATATAATTATTGTAGTTTTCTATAAATAAAATCCATTATACAATAATGCAGTCATATTGCTGTGCATGAAGCAAACATGAAATGCAGGTAGAAAAACTCACTTGTGTTTGTTTATACTAGCTGTTCAGTGCAATTTTTATGAACGGCATCAATCTGAGAAACTAGCAGCATGAATACATTTTAAACTGAGATTTTTACAGAGCATTTTGGTGAGCAGCTTTAGGATTTTTAACAGACTACTCTTTCCGAAAGCAGTATCAGACAGTTAGCCCATGGGAAGACTACTCAGTAGCACATATCTACATACCATGTTTACCCATGATCCCCTTCTCTGCATCATGAAGCAAAGATGCAAATACACCAGCTCCTGATCATGTAGCACATTGTGTTTTTACACGTGACTACATGTTATGCTAGCATTAAGGTTATATGGTGTACTGGATTTATTTTCTCAGAGTTGAGATGGTGCCGCAGATGGTGACCTCTGTGTGTTGCTCCTACCCATTATGTTTGTTTGTTAATGTGGTCTGTGCATGAAAAACTGAATAACTTGGAACAAGGAACACATACTGATGCTCAATTTGGCCTTGCCAAATACAGGCTGAAGAAAGGGATCAAAACAGCAAAGAGAAATACTCAGACAAACTGAGAAGCCACACTGTTTTTAACAACCCAACGTCAGTCTGGAAAGGCCTCCAGGAGATTACAACTACAAAAAAGGAAGTCTCCTTCTCCTGATTGACTCCCAGCTCACCAACAACCTGAATGCATTCTATTGTAAATTTGGAAATACAATGGAAACTCTTTTGCCCTCCTCAAGACCCTGTCTCTCACACCTTTCCCCCTTCTCATTTCACTACCAACAAGCAGGATGCCTTCAGGCTCTTCAAGAGACAAAAGGTGAGAAAAGCTCCAGGCCCAGATCTAGTCTCACTCTCAGTCACCAAGACCTCTACCATCATCCCAGTCCCCAAAAATTCAAATTATAGGACTGAATGACTACAGGCCAGTCACCCTGCACCACTTGTTACAGCATATCGACAGTCCAGGGACCAATGCAAAAGAGCTGTTTGTGTATTTCATCTCTGCTTTAAAAATCCATAGTGCCAGAGCTCCTTCAGATCAAACTGTCCCAGCTATCTGCCTCAGATCGCATCTGCTGGTGGATCAGGGATTTCCTGACAAATATAAGACAGCAGAAGCAGCTAGGAAAACACAGATCAGACACCTGGATCATCAGTATGGGAATATCACAAGGTTGTGTGCTCTCACCCCTTCTTTTCTTTATTTTTGATTTACTGCCTGTGATGACGAGTGTAGTGGTTGCTATAATGGTGTTGCCACAATGTTATGTGAAAAATTATGATACTGTTAATGAGGACAGTACCAAGAAAGTGTTGCTACAGTGGCCGCATGACACTCGGGCCCCAGTAGGCTGAGGGTCTGGACTAGCTGGCCCGGGGTGTACTGGTCCCAAATTAATGATCCTCTTACTGCAACACACAGACACATAAAATATATATTAAAAACTGTCCAGTAATATTAAAAATATCCTCATTAATTTTGTATGATGCTGTTTTATATTATTTAGGATATTTCCATAATTCTCTACAATTTTATTGAGAACACCTGCTCATTCATGTGATTATCCAATCATCTGGCAGCAGTACAATGCGTTAAATCGGCCAGATAAAGGTCAAGAGCTTCAGTTAATGTTCAAGTCAAATATCAGAAGGGGTGAAAAATGTGATCTCAGTAACTTTGACCATGGCATGGTTGTTGGTACAACAGGCTGGCTTGAGTGTTTCAGAAACTGCTGATCTCCTGGGATTTTCACACAACAGTCTCTAGCGCAGATGCATTTAAAACTTTCCACATAAAGCCCACTTCCCAGTTTTTTTAATAACTTAAGATGCCAGTATTTGGGGGGGAAAGAGAGAGGGAGCTATCCGTGAGCTCAGAGCAGTTAAAGAACATTTAAAATAATTTTCTGTAGTTTTAGTCTACAGTCTGAGAACTGTAGGTTGTTTGATATAACAGGGTGATTAAAATTCCAATGTAAAAATTCAAATTAAAATGTCCCTCCCTTCTGTTTTTTTCAACAAATCACACTCAAAAAAACAAATACATGACAAGTAAATACAGAACAATTACATGATTTGTTAGAGGAAGAGGAAAAGGAACATATCTTGACATTCGTAAGGCATGCTTTAACTTTTTTTTTTTTTTTTTAAATATGCTTTAACTTTTTTGTCTGAAATGGGATTTTGTCCCTGTCTCACCAGTAAGGGCGTGGACAGGCGATGCGCTGAGACGTGACCTTGCAGATGAGCAGACAGTTACAGGGACAGCGCACATACTTCTTCCCAGCTGGAGCATTCTTTATGGGCTGGGGGTGGGGAAGTAAGAGTGAAGGGCAAAAAAGAAAAAAAAAAGATGAAGTATTAGGAATACTGTGTAGCTGTGTTGATATTCAAAAATGAAGTCCAACTGCTACTTATTTCACCTCATCCTGCTTCATGGAATAGAAAGTAAACAGCACATTGTTGCTTTGGGTAGAATGAACAGCACCAATGAATGATACTACTGTCTTTTAATTACACATTTTCTTCCAGTGTGTGTGCATATAATATTGCACATTGTGTGACATGGCATGAGTAAACAATTTTAAAAAACACAATTAAAAAAATAAATAAATAAAAATTCTGTTAACCCAACCAGACATCATTAGTTCCTATTGGCAACAAACTTCAGCAGGTACCAAAGACCATATAATTAGGACCTTTGGTACTGCACTGGTATGAGCTTTTATGCGGTTGCATGGACTTACTGTCGCTTCGTTGCACACACCACACTTGACTACGTGCTGGTGGATCTTGCCCTCAACACTGATAAGAGACTGACACACACGACAGCTAATCACAGGGGCACTGCCACTCTCAGGTGATGTCAGGGGTGAGTAGGGTGGAGGATCCTCACCCAAAAGCACAGAGGGCTGAGATGGGCTTGGAAATGGCGGGAAACCTGAGGGACAGAGATTTGACTTAACATTTCTTCATTTCATCACTATAGCGTAAAGACTGTTGTAACATTAGAAGCAAAATGTACTGTTAGTAATTTAAAAAATCCACACATAATAAAAAAATGTAGAAAAGACAGTAAATGTATCTTACATACATAATATCTGTTTGTGTGCTATACCTTTAATTTGTCAATTTGTAAATTGCTGAAGTGAAAAATTTTTTTTAAATCATTAATCAAGTCCATACTTGCTCGGAAAAAATAGATTCCACTATCTCAAATCAAGTAAGAGCATACAAAGCTTTAAAAAAATGCTTCTCCTAAGCAGCATGTTTTAAAGACATCCAGAGATAAACATGCGCACGCACGCAAACACACACACGCACACACACACANCACACACACACAAAAACTTTTTTAACAGCATTATCGGCTGATTCAATCCAAGAATAAAGAAATCAGCACAATGATTATGAAGTTTACAGCAGTTTGAGCCCCTACTTGGTGGTGGAGAATGTAGGATTCAAAATCACCACTAGTAGCTAATGGTAGAATGGGAAATTTAAAAAAAAACAAAAAAAAAAAACATTGAAAACATTCCAAGTATTTGCATTTCGTGCTGGTGGATCATATCCAGGTTGTAAGAACTGCTTCAAAATGTCAAAAGAAGAAAAAGGAGCAAGAGACAAAAAAAA
>CM074965.1:8846519-8859214 GCA_037577455.1 Pangasius macronema | reverse complement strand
TTCACTTTTTGAATGGAATTAGTGAAATAAATCAACTTTTTGATGATATTCTAATTATATGACCAGCACCTGTATATTTCTTTATTTGACTGCAAACCTGGCGTCACTCTCCAGTGTGCAGTGCACAAAAGTGCTGTTGTGCATGAGTGAGAGAAATTAATAAAATCAATTCATACATGTAACTAATAGGGGTGTCACGATACACAAAATTCAAATACGATACAGTAGTTCTCAATACAGTACATTTTTCATACAGCCAAAATTAGCACTTAGATTTCCATTTTCAGTTGATTAAAACATCCAGTGTAATAAAAGTACAATAAATGTAACTTAATGGCAATGTTTTTTGTGATCCATTCAGACTCTTAGCAGCATGAAACAAAAGAAAACCTGTGCATAACCCTCTAGTTTGTCGCTTGGGGGCATGGAGCGAGTGCTGCTCTTGTCACTTGTGGGTGTGTACCATCCATCCTTTTTAGCTTAGATGAGAAAGGTTAGTGACAAATGTAGCCTACTGCACATGAGTGAATACAGTGTACAATTTATTTGTCTTTAAGATGCAATTAAAATGAGTTCTAGTATTTTAATCTAGTAGTTTAATTTAAGTGAAAGAAGTGTGAAATTGGTAGTTTAATGTATGTTACATGCCAGGCTTTCTATTAGCTTTGTTAGCAGTGTAAACTAACTGTGCTAGCTGCATGCCTTTACCAGAGGCACCAGCCTGTAACTATTTATTTGTTTGTTTCTTTTAACAAGTAAAAAACTCTCTATAATACTCTAATAATAACTCTAAAATAATACTCTAATCAGTGTCAAAATTGTTTGTCTGATTTGCATGTTACATGCCAGGCTTTGTATTAGCTATTAGCAGATTAGCAGTGCAAACTAACTGTACTAGCTACAGACACTCTCCAAAGACAACAATGATGCTTAATTTTTCTTCATAATGTATGTATACACGTTAAAGAGATATATGATAGGCAGTACGTAGGAACTAACGTGAGCAGGGGAATGAAAAAACGTTTTTCCATGTGTGCCATATGATTGGTCTGAGCAATCATTCAGGCTAGTCGTTTTCCTTTGTAACTTTACCACATCATACCCATTTTGCATAAATTTCAGAAAATCTCAAATCGCATGTCACTTTGTCACTTGCCCCTGTTGCTGAAATCATAGCTCTGCGCTCCCCTCGTACATAGACAATAAATGGTCGCCTGTCACTTTGCTGCTTACTGTTGTGAACACACTTTTAGAATATAACAAAATTAACGTGAACCGATGAAAGATCAGCTGCCTGGTTGGGCTTTTGACTGCTGTACAGGGTTGCCAGGTTTCAGCAAAAAGGCTTGAGTAACTCATTATTAATTAATTATTAATTAAATTATCCATTTTAGTTTGACTTTTTCTGAATAATCAAATAGTTGATTCCCCAGAAACTAAAAGAAAGAAACTAAAAGAAATAAACTAAATACCAGGTGTATTCATCTCAGTCATGATTTTATTGCTTTAAACTATGTGTGGTTTGAGTCATTTTACACATTAGCATGTGTAATATGATTCACACAGGGAAAATGGCACCACACTGAAATAAAGAACCAAAAGTCTTTTGGAATTGAAAGTTCAGACATTGAATCTGAGTCCAGGAGAAAGGAAAATGGCCATTTCCACCATTTTAGGTTTGATGAGAATCGGGGAGGCGTAATATCAGGAACTATTTGTTAGCAGTTGCATTTGTGAAAGGATGGTGGATTGTTTATGGATGGATAGTGATTTTGGAATAATTCACAGTTAACAGTGAATATTTAACCACTTCCTAATTATCATCATCATTAAATCTATTTGTGAAGTGTTAGTTTTAACAGTTCATTATAGGCCTATTTAGTTCTTTTTTTTTTTTTTTTTTTTTTTTTTTTTAGGTCAGAATTTTTTATCTTTTTCTCTGTTGGCTGAAAACAGGTGGTGCCATTTTTGACCATTTTCGGGTGAAAAATATTTAGTAGCATTACTAATAAATGTAGATAACTAATATTAATTATATACTTTTCTATCTTTAGCCAAGTCAAACACATTTATAGATTTAATTTCACATTAATTAATTCTGAATATTCTCTCTTAGTGATGGTGCCCCAAGATCATTTGAGACTGGGGGAAGGGGCAGTGCTTCCAGGCCTTGTACTGTATTCTACAATATTGGAGATTTCAGAAACTTGACAGTTGAATATTAGAAATAACGTCACGTGGTCTTTTTACAGTCTTTAGCTGTCCAGTTTCACCAAGTCTGTTCCCAAGGTAGCCTCAGATTCTTGTTCTTGGCTGACAGGAGTTGCTGTTGTAGCCAAACCAACTCAAGTTTTGATGTGCATTCTGAAATGCTTTTCTGTTCACCACAGTTGTAAAGAGTGCAAATTTGAGTTTGCTTATTGAGGGCACGTGAGCATCAGAACTGGACCATGAAGCAATGGAAGAAGGTGGCCTGGTCTGATGAATCATGCTTTTTTACATCATGTGGATGGCCAGTTGTGTGTGTGTGTGTGTGTGTGTGTGTGTGTGTGTGTGTGTGTGTGTGTGTGTGTGTATATACAAGCATGCAAACAGTTGACTTTCAGTGCTGGTTCTTGGTGGTGGTGTTCTTTTGGCTGCTCCCATTAAGGGTTGCCACAGCAGATCTTTGAGCTGCATTTTTGATTTGGCACAGTTTTTACTCCGGTTGCCCTTCCTTACGTAGCCTTCCCCAATTTTATCTGGGCTTGGGACTGGCACTGGGAGTGCACTGTTTTGGGGTTGGTTCCCTGGCCAGGAAACGAACTCCAGCTGTGGCGTTGAGAGCACCGAGGCCTAACCACTAGTCCTTCAGGGACCCAGAGCTGGTTATTGATGTTAATCAGTACAATTTTAATGCATTAAAAATACATAGTCTTAGCTTATGGATTGAGGCTCATAAAATGCTGATATGGTTCATGCCAAATTTGAGTTTGACACCCCTGTCCTAAAATGTACACTGTAGGGTGCATAATCATAATAATCAAATGCTAACCTTCTAATAGCATTAAACACTCTTTCTCCAAACTTCATTTCAGTTCACTCATACTAAGCCTTTACTTGTCTGTGTAGTTTGAATTAACATACATATTTAAAAAGTGCCATTTATGTCATGCACATTTGTCTCATGTGGGTGCCCTCGCCCTCTGTCACAGTAAATGGAGAATGTTTTGAGTCCTTTCATGTGAAATAAAATCTATCAGTGTATGCTTAACTTGGCAAGTATATTGGTAACATCGGTTGTAGTTAACTACATTTATTAGGGATATCACTGAAACATTTTGGCCAAAAAAATTGGTTTTAGGCCAAATATGCCTATTTACAAATAATGTTAACGGCAGTGATAAGAAAGTGACTAAATCTGCTGGGGGTCCCCCCCCCCCTTTTTTTTTCTTTGCGCTTCTATGTCATTGTGCTGAATTCTTGCTCCCCATCAGAATGTGACTCCAGAATCTGAAAGGGGTCAAATCTAATCAAGCAGCTGGTCAAGACTTGTTCTAGGTTGTGTTTTTGCCTTTAATAGTGGCCATATTTTCTCTCTTCTCAGAAGACTTTGGCTAAGGGTCTATCAAGCAAAGCAAGGACTTTGTGGTCACTCAGTTATACCATCCCTATATCCCTTGTGCATATCTACAGGATGTCTGTAGTTCTGTGCTTCCCCTTGTTGGGCTCTGAGGTGGGTGGTGAGTAGGGTTGATGAAACAAACTATGCATAGTCATGGCTACCAAAATAACCCTTAAGAAGGATGATAACTGGCAGAGGTTCATAAGTTTTGAATTTTTATCACCTGACATACCCCTTGCCAAATGATTTCCTTTGTTTTACAAAAAGGCATAGCATGGACAGTCAGAAATGCAAAAAATAAAATAAAATAAAAAGAATTGCAGGTTCAGAGAGTGATAGGACATGGAGGAGGCTGAGACAGCTTCAGAACTGACACAACATGGTGTGATAGACATTAAACACATAACATTCAACAAATAAGATTGAATAAAAACCAGCACCTATATCATGATCTTCAGTAGGCCTACCATCAGAAAAGATTCTAACAGGCTGCCAAAGGGTATCAGTACCTCTGTGAAGTTGGCACCCCATATAAATAAATTGTCACCAAAACTACACCATTCGTTTGTGCTGTGTTTGTTTTGATTTGATATTACAAGATATTAAACACTTTTTTTTTTTGGCTGTGTGACGTCACTCTCCACCCCATGTCATCCAAATCATATAAGATTGGCGCCATTCATTTGTGCTCGATTTGTGCTGGTTTGTGCTAAAATGATCACTGTATGTTTTTCCCTGACTTGGAAATAACACGTATTATTTGTGGCAGTGACGTTACTCTCCACCCCATGTCCTTTAAATCACTCAAAGCAGGTATTGACCACATGAGCGTGATTCCTAAATTGTAGCTTGTAATTCCCTTGGGGTCAAGACTGTGTATATAGTGGGAAGAAGCAATTTGGTGCTTCACCCCAATTTGGTCAGGGCATGTGTGTGCATGCCCACAAGAAGTCAGCTCAGTCTTTGGGTTTGAGCCCTACTGAAAACTTGTGGTCTGAATTAAAAAAAAAAAGAATTAAGTACCGGTAAGGAACTTAAATGTTCTGTATGAAAGAGTGGACCAAGATCAACCTAAAAATGTATCCAACCTGATTTATACTTCTGCAAGCACATCAGGACAGAGGTTTTTTTTTTTTTTAATAAATAATTTTTTTTTAAGTCTGTTTCTGTCGAGAGCTGTTTTACTACACTTTCAGAAAGCAGGTTTGAAGTAGAAGTACAAACACATTTGAAGAGGAAGGAAAGCACTGGATGCAACGAGGGAAAATTTTATTGTTTACACTTCAGATTTACTTTGAATTGTTTTACAATTCAATTGTTAAACAATATTAATCTGAATTTGATATAACGCATGGAAGTAGTGTCACAACCTCTTATCACACTGTTTCCAGGTACGCAACCAGACACACACACACACACACACGCCTCTCTACCAACCAATCCGCTTTCACCCAGCGTGGTATTGTAAATCTTTCACGTTGGGGCTTGTTCTTTTTTTCTCATTTTGACGAAGAGTGCCAATAATTTTGAAGGCCACTGTAGTGTTCTAGTAGTGTTAATGTCTTGTCTTTGGCAGTTTTCCAGCACAAGGGTGCATATGATTTGTTTTTATTAGTTCTTGTGGTGTGATCATTGAAACAGGTTCTTGAGTTTCTTGCGAATTTTGTTTTTGTTGCAGGTGCGAGGTGTAGGCACAGGTGGTATCGTCTCCACAGCTTTCTGTCTACTGTATAAGCTGTTCACACTAAAACTGACCCGCAAACAGGTGATGGGTCTCATTACACACACAGACTCCCCGTACATCCGAGCACTTGGCTTCATGTATATACGGTAAGAGTCCACTCTTTTTACATTAATTTTGCCAAGGTACTCTGGGAGAAGAATGCAATACTATGGTGCAGAACACATAATCTGACGAATGAAACTTTAGATTTTTTCCTTAATGATTCTTTAAAACAAGTTCCAAGAAGTGCATTACTTACTTTACATTTGCTTTTAGGGGAACATCAGTAAAAATGGGTAATGCCGAGTTCACACTGCACAATTTTAGGCCGATTTTTGACTCGCCGACAGGTTTTGCGGAATTGCAGACAAATGCATGAAATTGGAGGCAAATCGGTGCTCATTCACGTGAGTGACAATTAGTGACGAAGACGCGATCTGAGAGAATCGGTGATGCGTTGCCGACGCTCATGAATCATTTTGCATGCTAAATATTTGGACCTGTCTGCGATTCAAAATTCTACTGTGTGAAATGAGTTCTGACTGAAACAAACATTGGCAATGACCTCCAGCCAATGAAAGAGCAACATACAGGGCAGCAGGAAGCTCGGGAGGAGTTATGGAATATCAGAAAACATGGCTTTGGTGCGAAAAAGGCTCTGTCTCTGTCTATTTGGACCCAAGTAATGGAGGAAAGCTCCCGCGTCTCCCCAACCATTTCCTCCCCCATAATCTTTTTTTTTTTTTTTTTTTTTTTGCCCTTTTGCTGCAAATCAGCGCACAGACCATTTGGATCACGAGCTTCTTGCGGGGTACCATTTCCAGTCTCGCACGAGAACTCTGATCTCACGTGTGATCTTGTATTATTTCCTTATCACTTCTCGCTTGCGTTTGGTTGTGAAACGTAGTTCACAAGCCAGAGTTGTCTGCGATTCTTTCTATTGTAAAGTCATGCAGTGTGTAACCTCCTGTTGCCGATCCATTGTGAACACAGCAACAACTGAATGCTGCCCCAGATAGTCGTTCAGTGTGAAAACCATGATGATCCGACGACTTTGAAGATCGTGCAGTGTGAACTCGGCATAAGCGTAAGGATCTGAGCAACTTTGTAATAGCTAGATTTCTGGGTCAGAGCATCTTATAAAAATGGCAGATCTTGTGGGGCTTTCCCAGGATGCATTGGTTAGTACCTACCAAAAGTGGTCCAAGGAAGGACAACTGGTGTAATGGAGAAAGGGCCATGAGCGCCCAAGGCTCATTGATGCGTGTGGGGAGTGAAGGCTAGCCGGTCTGGTCCAATCCCACAGACGAGCCACTGTAGCAAAACTTGCTGAAAAAGCTCATGCTGGCTGTGATAGAAAGGTGTCAGAACACACAGCACAAGGGGGACCTACACAATTTTAGGCAGGCAGTTTTAATGTTATGGCTAATCAGTGTATTTTATACATAATTTGTATTAGATTACTATATATAATGACATTGTGTTGACTTATTCTTTGTTTTATGCTTTACAGATACACACAACCCCCTGCAGACCTGATTGAGTGGTTTGAGCCCTTCCTTGATGATGAGGAGGTATGTCGCCACGGGTAATACTTTCAACTTTCTTTTACATTGAATATATAGAAACATGGGCTGTTTCATGGTGTAGTCACTGGCCCTCTGCACCACCTATCACAGAGCCACTGCAGTAAGGATAGTGTTTGTGATGGCAGTGTTTCTGTGCTTGTTTTCATTGAAACCTAAACCTTTTTCAGCTACTGTCTCACCAATATCAGTTTGTAATTCCTAATGCGGTGTACACCTGCATGTCTGTGATGGGGGTTCTGAACCTTGATTGCTTACTTGCTCATTATTTATTGAATGACTTGTGATTTTCCTGAAAAGGAACTAACCTTTGGAAGTTGTGATGCATATTGCTGACTTTTCACCTTTGCCTTCATTTTGCTTAATGTTCATCTGAATACTTTTAATATGAAATCTTTATATGTTCTTATATCAGCCAATGGAGATCACAGATTTAGGCCAAAAATCGTCCAATGCTATAGCCAATCAATCATCTTATTCCTGTGTAGCAGTTTTGCAAGAAGTTCTATAGAGTATGAAGAAAAAATCAGTTTTCTTTGTAGTCGTTCACGAGTGCTGTAGAAATAAGATTTAAAACCCCCCACTATTTTCATCATTTTCTAATTTACAGCCTACCAGTAAACCTACCTCTACCTGCTTTCTAAAACAACAGTTCTGATTTTTGTTGTTGTCTGACTAGCGTGGGATTGAGAGAATTTGTCTGATGCAAATCATGAGTTACAGCTGTTTGAGTAAATTAAGTATAATGATTGATTGGCATGTTTTGGCCATACTGTTTATAAATCTCAATGTTTTTGATAATTATATAGTTTCAGCCTCTACTGAATACTGCGACACCATTTTTTTGAAAATGCACCAAAAATCCTAAAAAGTTCACAGAAGTAAGTTTTTCATATTGTGCAAACTGAGTGGGAGGGGCTACAAAGTAGAGCAGATTTTTATGGCTTGAGACAGTGTATTTTCACTGTATCATTTTTTTTCAAGACATATTTCAAATTTTTTTAAATGAGTAGTTCCACACAAAAGCCTAGTAGTCTAAGTACATGAACACACGTGTACTTTTCATGGTTGCCATGTAAACTGGGGAACTAGAGTTAAATAAAATGTTCTGTGATGCTCCTGGTTAATTCTAAAGGCTAATGCATACTGGATGCATCACATAAAGACCTCATTCAACTCCATTTTAAAGAGTTCCAATCCACACTGCCTGAAGTGCTGCCCATCATTTAAGACCCATGTCTATTTCAAGCTCATGCATGAGTGAAGTGTAAACACCATTGAAATCCTTGAATCACAAAACCACACTTTCTATATCCTGTGCAGTTTATATAAAATCACAGTTTAAAAAGATTGATATACAGAAACAAAGTGATTGAATACTATGATGCTCATTTCACACCAACATGGGGTAACAAAAACACAACTATTTCGGTTATTAACTGTCCCACTGACTCATGTTTTTAGGTGAACCATCTTGGGGGGGGGGGATGCTGGTGTTGCCAAAACAGAGAAAAGTGTGCTGTTGTGATTTCTCCTGCAAGTAGCTTGTATGGAAACAAAGCAGGATCTGATACTTACACGTGCTTACTCATTTCATTATTTGTATCAACGAGGAACAAGACATGTATAGTCTGGGAAAAAATGGCATCAATGCATGCCTATTGTTAACCCTGTCAAATGTATGCTGAAAGTGTATTGGCTGGTGATTAGCCATGTTTATAAATGGTTCATGAGGCATTTTGTGTGACAGAGTCACACAGAAGAATTTATTTGATTTGGCTTAAGATTCTCAAGATATGGCCAAAATGTAAAACCCTGCACTAGGGCACCACCATAAGGCTGATGATGTTCATCTCTGTTGTCTGAATAGTTGGCCCCTATTACAGTTTTGGTCTGCTTAAGAAGTTTAAGGGGTAAAAAAAAGAGAAAACAAATCCAATAACTTAATGCTTTACCTCTAATCATCATGAGAAAAGGACAAACAATTACAAGAGGGTTTCAGCACTTCTTGTTGGACATTAAAATGATTATTCCAAGCACTTTGTGTAATGTTGAGCAAAAATGAAGGCACAGCACGGTTGTGTGATGTGTGGAGAGAACTCAACCAAAATTTTAACAAGAGCTGCTGCTGTTTTGTTGAAAGTGCAAACATAATATATTGTATCAAAAACATTGTCAGAACTGAATAAAGATTATGACTATGTAGAATGGTCCCCTCCCTGGGAATTCAAGGACTCGAATTTAGGTTTTCTGGGCAAACAACACATGACACTGAGGAAGCATACTGGACTTTTTGCTTGCCTGGGGACCTAGCTAATATATTTGTGATTTGCCCAGTCCTGGTACAATGTGTTTTAATTCAATTAAAAAAGAAATTCTAATAAGTACCCCTGGGGCAATTTGTGTTGTCCATTAAATCGGGTATTGTGTTTTTAAGCATTAGCTTGTTCGTGAAAAATGTTCCCACCTTTTCAACAAGTATAAATTTAGACATACTCTTTCTAACAAGTTATAGCTGATATACTACGCAACATCAGCAGCCTAGCTTGAAGTGTTCCTACATATTCTTTAGAATAGAGAGTACTTTTTTCCCAAAGCGACTGAAGTCCTAGTTGTGTGAATATAGGGGTATGCCTGGACGTTTGTGTGTAAGTTTAGTTAACTGCACTCTTCTCTTTTTTAGATGGCTTTGTGTAGAAGAATGGGAGTAATATGTGAATGGGAGTAATATATTCCAGCACTGCAGGTTTGCGTTCGTGAGTGCAAACAGAGGCCCTTCCTGCTCTAAAGTCACAGGCACAGTGTACCTGTACTATAGCTCCCATACTAACTGACTGGAGCAATAGCAGTTTAGATGTGTGACTGAATTAGATGCAAAGAGTATTTTAAAGTATGGCAGGAGAGATTTTGCCCAGGCCCTTGTTAAGAACATCTGTGGCTTTTTCTGCAATTTATATTTTCTGAAATCCTAGTTAGCGGACAAAAATTCTCCTCTGTGAAGACTGTGAATTTAAATAACGTAATTGGCATAAATTATTTAGAGCTGCCCTGTTAAATTAGAGTTTTGTTTTGTTTATGCTTGTCTTAAAATATAGTAAATGTTCATTCATCCTGCATGTGAGGCTGCAGTGTGAGTACTCTGGGCTGAGATAATTAGCTATTTTGAATTGGTCTGTCTTTTCATCAGCACCGTCCTGCGCTCACTCATGCAGTAAATGTAACATGAATATTGAGTTTGATGAAATCAGAGTTGAAGTTTCAGTTTTTGGTCATCACAGACAGGGATTTTGTTTCCCCAGTTTAAATTCTGGAGTTAGTGCACTTAGTACTTTTAATGTCCTATAATGCCTCATTAAACATTTTAGTGGATTATGATCTCTTTAGGGGTTTATTAGTTGATGAGTTTTATACTGATAAACATTACACTGCATAGCACAGTGGGTTTCCTTGACTTGATCTGGAGAACCCTGATGTGCATCCTTTTTTTCTAACCAAATCTTTACATTGAAAAAATCAGATGGGCTACACTACAGTTTTCACTACTCAAAATCAACTTTTTATCTATTTAAAAAAAAAAAAGAAATTACTGATTAATTTGAATCTGTTTTGTTTAAGCAAAGAAAGCACTAAACTGTGAAGCACTGTGTGCATTCAGTAGTAGGAAAACCCTGATATATAAGAAACATTTCGGTGTGCTGTAGCTGCTGGTGTCAGTAAATACCCTGTGTATTTGTGTGATCAGGAGCTGGATGTGAAGGCTGGCGGTGGGTGTGTGATGACTATCGGTGAGATGCTGCGCTCCTTCCTCACAAAGCTTGAATGGTTCTCCACACTGTTTCCACGTATCCCAGTGCCTGTTCAGAAGACCATCGACCAGCAGATGAAAAACCGACCACGCAAACCACCACAGAATGAGGGCAAAGAGGATGAGGAGGATGGAGACTGGCACCGCTCAAGGTACATCACCGGATTTTCAACAGCTATATTCAGAAGTGTTGGGAAATTTTGCTTTGTCATGTAAGAGACAGATTAAGCAATGTTGAGCATTGTGCATATAGCTGTATGGATACTTAGTTCAGCTTTGGAAGTCATTGCACAGATGATGTCATTCTGGTCTGTTAACATGACTAACACAGGTGATATTGTTTTTCATTAATAAAAAATGCCAAAGCACCACCCAATCTTCATTGTATTGGGATTACTTTTCAAGAATTAAAAAGAGGTGAATTTTATTCACCATTTGAAAGCAATTACTGGTGCTGCATTGTATTTCACTCTGCAATTTCGTTCATGTGAAATACAGTATACATCCTGTATTGCTTTTTTTTGGTGACATACAGAAAACAAGACACTGAAAAACAAAACCTTCATTGCATTACTCTTACTTTATCTCTTCAGTGAAAACCAGTGTGGCAGTAGTTTTTAAGAATTAAATTCTTAAAAATTGAGTTTAGTCAGAAGTGAGTGTAATTCCCCTGTGTATGCATTTCTAGTAATAAATTACAATATATTTTTTGTAAAGCTGCTTTGTGACAATGTCCATTGTTAAAAGCGCTATACAAATAAAACTGAATTGAATTTAATTGAATTTCTCTTCACAGTAAGAGTAATGCCACCTCTTAATACAATCAGTCTGACCGCAGCCCTCACTTGTACTCAGGGATGTGACTGTAATCAGAAAAGGGACCCAGAAATGTTGCTTTTTGATTTAAACTTTTTTGTAAAAGATTTCAAAACTCATTACAATCATTCACATAGAGATATACATATTTGCGTTGATCAAAATACGAAAGTATACTGTTAATGCACACACATTTACACAATACTAGTCACCAAGGGTTCAAAGCTTTAAAAGAGTCCATGGATGTTTATTTCTTGTCCATTGTCCTTTGTCTCTTAACTCACAACCTGTTCTGAATCTCAGCAGGGATGTGTCACTGATTTTACATCTTGTGTTTCATATTTTATAATTAACAGTACATATAACAAACCAGTAAAATTCCTTCACATTTTTGTCGAAAATTCCATACATTATCATTTTCCCATTCAGATTTATGTCCAGTTCAAAATTTCTCATTTTTTGCCATATCTCTGCTGAGTGTGAGCAGTGTATTAAGAAGATAGTTTAATCTTCTTTACAGTTGTTCACAGGACATTCTTTTGTTGTTACAAAACGGCTCCATTTAACAACACACTGTACTTGATAACCTCCCTACACTTATTAGCCACATCACACCACAGATGTTTTCAGGTAATATCCATTGTGTTTTTAATACACTTCTCACTCTAGGTTAGTGTAAGACATTTAAAGATACCCCGCATGTGTGTGTGTGTGTGTGGTTTTTTTTTTTTTTTTTTTTTTTTTTAGGTACTTTTATTAGATAGATTACACCAGTCTAATTTTATGTTCTTGTGTTTAAACGTAAACTTAATTAATTTGTAAAAGGGCACATTTTGTCTTGCTCTTCCTCTTTTTTCCTTCTATGATTTTATCTCGCCTATCCAATCCACTTCTCTATTCATGGCTTGTTACATTTTTACAAATAGCTGTTTTTAATTTGTTTCCTAGTTCAATGACCAGGCTAATTATTTAGATTCTAGTTTTATAATTAGATATTTTCCAAGTTTCAGTTTTTGATTTGATTTCATTCTCCTTTTTTCGTCAGTTACAATCTGCACATACACTATATTACCAAAAGTATTCTGTCACCCATCCAAATGATCAGAATCAGGTGTCCTAATCACTTGGCCTGGCCACAGGTGTATAAAATCAAGCACTTAG
>CM074965.1:8754506-8768162 GCA_037577455.1 Pangasius macronema | reverse complement strand
TTTTTTGTCTCTTGCTCCTTTTTCTTCTTTTGACATTTTGAAGCAGTTCTTACAACCTGGTTATGATCCACCAGCGTAAAATGCGAATACTTGGAATGTTTCCCCCGGTCTTAAGATTTTGTTCAGGAGTGTATATAAACGTGTAAGCTAATCGAAGACTGATCTGTTTACAGGTTGTAGAGGGGAAGGTGGCATAAACTATTTGAACATCTTACCACTGGATGCATCCAAGCTGTGTGAAACATGCATGGTGAAGGAGCTCTGTAGGTGACTGAAATGGAGGCTGTCATCAATATCACTCGTCTATAAATATGGTCTGCTAGAATCGTTTCTTCCAAAGCACCGAAGGACGCTCCTTAGCATCCTCTTTATCGTCTGTGTTGTCTTTTCCCATTTGCACTGTGTTTGCAGCCACTAGACAAGCTATTTCCTTTCTCACTGTGCAGGTAAGAAGCCGCTTCTCTAATGATTTCTTAGCAACAGAAAGGATAAACAATTTGTAAAATCTTGGTGTGTCAGGGTTCTTTCTGTTGTGGTGTATATGTGGTCCATTGGCCCATTAAGTGAATCAATAGATGAAGTGCTAAAGGGTACAGAGGTATTATAGTCTATTTGGCATCCAAAGAGTACAAAATTAAAATAAATTAATGACAGTGGAATTATGACTAATTTATACTTTATTATACTCTATTTTAAAAAAGTGGTAAGAAAGAAAATGAGAAGCATGTCGATCTGATGGTAAAAGCTTAATAAAAGACAGCATTTTTGCAATGTCCATATGATCAGCTTACCTTTTGATGGCATCAGGTTGACTGTAATTAAGTGTTACTGGATTTGCGGAAAATGACACATGGCATAAAGCAATCGAGATGCAACTAGGGTTATTCCTGACACGGTTTGTCCCGAGATCATATTTAAGTCTCGTAAATAATGCATTAGAGCTTTTTTACACGCTGGATAGGCTACTTGAAGCGCAGGGAGGAGTTTGGTTGCTTTGGTAACTTGAAGCCTAAATCATTTGCTAATAGTGCAGTATTTGCTTTATATAAAGCAAACAAATCAACATGTAATGTAATCGTTCATATAGGTAATTGCTTAAAAGCACGCCAAAAATGACTCAAGAAGTCTTTGCCGTCCTCCGGACGTCAGATTCAGCATTCAAATTTGATTGGTCGGCAGGCAGTAGCGTGGGGCGGGGCTATGTTTGAATTATTCTTTCTGTGATTGGATACTGAGCAACTGGCGCCGTTTTCTGCTGTTTTGTGACTTCTAGGGTCCATTGATGAAAATGTGATGAAACTAGTAAAACTAAGTAGTTGAAGTTGTCCATAGTTACTGTTGTTTTTGATATTTAGTTTTAGTGGGTTTCACTTAAATTTAGTTTAGAGAAGAATTATAACTCCGTGGGAACCGTAGGAAGCCCAACCCAAGTAAGTTAGCTACTTTTAACTACCGAACTTTTAGCGTTTTGTTTACATTCACCTAATAATGGCATACCGCTCGAGTCTTACGTAGTTCCCTTCAGTATTGTTGATTAATTTCATTTACTAGGAATGTCTGTGGCGTTAGTATATCGTTATAAAGTAGCTTATAACGTTATGTAATAATTAGCAATCTGTAAGAAAACGTAGGTGCGCGTTGTTATATTTACTTTTTCCATGAGCAACAAAATAGACTCCGACTGTTCAGTGTTCGCTCCGTTTAAACTAACATTTTATACAAGTTTGATTTTTACTTGTCCTCGCTAACATTAACAGTAACCTTATGGTTAACCTAATATTAAATATTAGCAGTTAGCTTAGTCACAGAAGTATAGTTCTTCTTAGGTCTTTTAGAGGTCTAAGCAGCTTCAACATGATAGCTGTTCTTCTTTCTGCTAGTGCTTTAACTTTTGCGCTTTGAGCTGCTATTTGTCACACACACACACACACACTCACACACACAAAACTTTTTTTTATCAGCTTTGAGCTGCTATTTGTCACACACACACACTCACACACACAAAACTTTTTTTATCAGCTTTGAGCTGCTAAACAAAGTTTATTTATTGTTCTGTAATGTACAGATCTTTTTAGTCTGTTTTTAAGCTTGAGAGATAGCTGCCACACACCTTCTTGGCAAATATTTTCTAGTTATTCCAGAAACTCGTAGATACCATTCTTTGTTACTTTCAGATAATCCCTGATATTTAATCATTAATTTACCTTTACCTGGTAATGTACCAAGCTCACCTTTTTCATATTGGATATAAGACCTAATTTTACAGCTCTGATCCACTGCTTCTCATAGCTATTTGCACATGCAGTCTCAAAAAGAGTTTCTTCCCCATGACTGTTTCACAGCTGAACACAAGTTAGGAAACAGCCCAACAAAATGATCAGGCTAACTACTAATAAACAACTCAGCAAATGTGCAATATACAGCCATATTTGTCTTGTACCTCAGTTCAGTTCAATTCAGTTTTATTTGTATAGTGCTTTTAACAATGGTCACAAAGCAGCTTTACAGAAATATATAAATCCAGGATAAAAATTATAAATATATGAATTTATCCCTAATGAGCAAGACAGAGGCAACGATATGATATGAGACGATATGAGGAAGAAAACTTGAGATGGACCAGACTCAAAGGGGAACCCATCCTCATCTGGGTGACAACTGATAGTGCAATTATAAATAAATCATTTCTATAACTGTGTACATGTGTACACAGTGTACATGGTCAAAAAGTGCAATTGTGTAAACCGGAACATTTATTATAGTTTTCACATTAAGTCTGTGATGTTGAAGTTATCAACTGTTCACTGATGGAGACTTGAATGCAAAACTGTTTGTAGGAACTGTAGTCCTAAAGCTATTATAGCAGCTCTTAAGCCATCGTAGCAAACCCGTTCGTTTCATGGTTTCTAAGTGGTATCATCAACAGTACTCTCATTTATTTTAGGCTGTCTGTTTGGGGCTATCCTCAGCAGCAGTGAGTGGTTGGATCAGGCAGGTCCGGACAGCAGAAGGGGTCAGGATCACTGGTATCTCTGTGTAGCTCAACAGAGTGAGAGAGCGTGTGAGAGAGAAACACAGATTATTAGGCATGCTTATTGTCATGTAATGGTTAAGGACAAGGTACATTGTGTGCACAGTGCAAGCAGGGGCTCCAGCAAAACTAGCTATGACAGAATTATGAAAAGGGAGAGTGCACAGACATGAGGGCACCCTGGGACATACAGCGGCCAGTCACTCCACCATCACAAACCTGAGTGAATGCGTGAGAGTGGGGGGCGTCCAAACAACATCCAAACATCCCTGTTCACCACAACACACTATGCCCATGAACCTTCCAGATCTGCTCCTTTACCTAAGAAAAAAATATTCACAAAAGTCTTGACTAAACAAATATGTTTTCAGCCTAGACTTAAACACTTAGTCTGAGTCCCAAACACTACTTGGATGGCTGTTTCATAACTGTGGGGCTTTGTAAAAGAAAGCTCTGCTCCCTGCTGTAGTCTTCACTATTCGAGGTACCAACAAGTAGTCTGCACATTTCGATCGAAGTAGGCGTGGCGGATCATAAAAGACCAAAATTTCGCTCAGGTACTGCGGTGCAAGACCATTCAGTGCTTTATAGGTCATCTTCTGGTTCTAGTAAGAACTCTGGCTGCTGCATTCTGGACTAACTGGAGCTTGTTTGTGCAGCTACTGGAACATCTAGTAGATCTAGTTGATGATTTTGATGAGTGAAATTCGCTTGATCTCTCAAAGGGATCAATACAATCATGAAAATAAAACTTTGACTCTCGAATCTTCTGTTGCTAAGTTATGTGAAACTTCAGAGGTATAACGGTGGTGTCCAATAAGACAACTTCTATTTCACCCCTTCTAACTGCCATGGGTGTGCTCTTGTATGGGTGTGTATCATGCAAAGTGTATGTACCATGAAGTATACCTACAGCAAAGTCATGAAATGACTGTGATGTTTTTGCTTTAAATACCTTCTACACGATCGCTTAGATTTCTTATCTCTGCTCACATTTTGTACACACACAGGACCACATATAATGCTGGAGCTGTCCAGCAGCTTGTAACTACGGCCAGAGCTGCAGCTTTCTATCATCGAAAATTGTGATAGACTCTGATTTTTCTCATCAGTTTTCCACTGTTTTATTCTCTCACCATTTTAGCTAGAATTACTTGTTAGCTTACACTCCACTGTGTCCAAGATAGCGAGGCAGTTGTTATCTTTCTAGCAGCTTCGGCATTGACAGTGCTGGATTGTATGTGTTACTACAGTTGGGCAATATTGCACAAAAAAAAATCTATTTTTTTTTAGGTTAATGAATGATTCTTCATTATGAATTCAATATTATGAACTATGAAATTATGAATTTAACATTTTTATTTATTAGAATCTATAGCAAATAGTGCCAACAACGATTCTGTTGAATAAAGAATGTATAAATAAAGGATATAAAATTGCAATATTTGCTATAAATGCCGTTGTTACTATCTTTGAACAACTTAGTGAACCCATCATTCTCAACAGAGTAAATGCAGAGAAAGCAGAAACTTTAGCCATGGCCAAATCAACAATTTGGTGCATTCTTAAAAAGAACGAATGCACTGGCAAGCTCAGCAACACCAAAAGGCCTGGAAGACCACGCAATATAACTAAAGTGGATGAATGCAGAATTCTTTCCTTGTTGAAGAAAAACCCCTTCACAACAACTAGCCAAGTCAAGAACACTCTGGAGGAGGTAGGCTTATCATTGTCAAAGTCTACAATCAAGAGACACTTCATGAATGTAAATACAAACAGTTTACCTCAAGATGCAAACCACTGGTAACGCTCAAGATCAGAAAGGCCAGATTAGACTGGCTAAAACCTCTAAAAAGCCAGACCAGTTCTGATGCAAGATGTACTTATACTAGAATGATGGGAAGAGAAGAGTATGGGGAAGGAATGTGCAGTTTCAGTCATATTTGAATTTCTATTTGAATAGAAGGGTAATAAATTTCATTGGGTGCTGAAATTGGATTATGTCTAACTGCTAGATTATTGCACTGTTAGTGCTGCAGATAAACTATATGTTTATGGACACCCAACAATTAACACTCATATTTGCGTTTTGCACATCCCATTCCAGATTTCCAACTTTGTAGTCCAAATATGTGTGTGATTGTCATTTGTCCACAAATGCATTACTGTATTAGTAGATATTGGTCTCATTTCTTGTGTTATAAACATTCGTAATGATTTGGGAATATTTGCATAAAAATCTTAAGGGTGTTCTGAGTATAATTATGAATATGTAGGTTGTTAAATTATTGTAAGTGGGGAAATTATGGTATTTACTACTTTTGAGACAACTTTTTCAAATGAAAATGGCAGTCAGTAGTCCAAGAATTATTGATTTTGAAAAAAAAACATTTGGAGTAACAAGTTTTATTATTAAGTATTTTTTCATTATCAGTAATAAATTGTTTGACCTGACAAAAATTCATTATATAGCAGTAAAAGGAAGAAATTCAAGTTCTATAACATGAAATCACTCCCAGCTCTACATATGCTCACTCATTTCCCCCGTGTGGCTGGTGTTGTATGGCATTACATAGCAACGGCCCACAAAGATCATTTATACTACAGTCCAAACTGAGACACATAATACAAGATAAAAGTCAAGTGCCTTACATTGTGCCTATACCAGAAGTTCTCAGTCACAGTTCTGGCATTCCTATAGAGTCTTCATGTTTGGGTTTTCTGTTTTTTGAGTTATCTGTTTCAACTCAACAGAAACCCTCCATTAAAGTGTGTTACAGCAGTGAGAACTTATATTTATGCAACGTAGAAGTATAATCAGAAGTTAGGAACCATTTGATTAGACTATAGATTTTGGGGAAGGTTTTTCTTGCCCTCCTGTGGCAGTGAAATTGGGGTTGGTTTAATTTTTGTGTATCATACATGCTTTTCCTGGAGTATGTCCGTTCTTTCCTGCTTAATCAGTGGTGATGGTCATATACATTTTCACAAGTGGACAGGCTTTGATTCAGCTTGGGCAAGCACAAAACAAATCACAATAAATATAATGATCTAACTCACGCGCGCACGCACACACACACACACACACACACACACACACAGCCTTGCATGCAGCTGCTGTTCTGTAAGTGTTGCCATGACATTATGCACAGAATGAGGCTTCACACACAGTATTTTGTGTTCTCTTCACAGAGAGTTCCAGAAGACTGCCCTGGATAAACCCCTCACACACACATGCATACATTTACACATATCAAATCTAACAGGAAACCAGCATCTGTGACTGTACTTATTTAATGGACTGGCTTTGGCTACAGACTTCTCAGAAGACTCAGGCATTGTAAACCAGAAGCTTTTTTTTAATTTGCAAAATTAGTTTTCAGTATTTTGTGGACATTTTTTCTCCTTTGTTGGAAGTTCTTACAGATCTATTTGGGATCCCTTTGTTTATTATTCACTTCAATGGCTAAAAGTGGCTCGGTGACTAGAATGGAGGGTGAGAAGAATTCCATTCCTCTTGTTTGCTACAGGTAGGCACATCAGCATAATTTAATGTTGCATTAAAATCAACCTTTTGTTAGTTCTCATAGGTGAATGAAACCATGCTGTAGAAAAAGTTCTTACTTTCTTAGTCTTCACCCTGCACTTCATAATTTTAAATGTCATACTGTAGCTCTGAAAAAAGTCTAGGTCTATGCTTTTGGGCTTTTTGGTGTGGTCATTTTAGAATAGATATTTTGGCCATAGATAAAAGACTTCTCTAACCATTAGGTAGCTTTTTCATTTGGAGGAGGGTATATATCAGAAGAGGATTCTTGCTTTGTCTAGTACCTGACCTGTGTAGTTGCATGACTATGTAAGTGTGCATAGATCTAGACATTTGTATTTGTGTTTGTTTTATATTTATATTAGCATCTGAATTTATTTTGCTTGCATTAGAGCTGTTCACTTTGAGTATTACTGTTTAATCTAGTAACTGTATGCTCCCTAATCACAGATTATAATGAAAAGATAGACATGATGAGATTAGCTGAGAATGCTGAGCATGGCAGATACTATCTAAGTCAACTGCCACTCCTGCCCTTAAATGAGGAGAAATGACAGTAAGCTGCTTAAAATGTAGATCAGATATTTATTTTCTTATTTCTGTTTTAAACATTCTTCCATTGTATAGACTTTTATTGAGTTTAGTGAGTTAATTGGACAGGTTGTGTTTGGTTATCAGCTGAAGATAGTCTTAGCCCCCTGTGGAATCTGTCAGGGATTTCAAACACGTATGTAAACCAGACCAGAGCAGCTCAGATACCACCAAAGCTTTTTAGATGTGCAGCAGATGGCCTGTGTGTTGTAATTGTGTGAAAGACAGCAGGTAGGTTGGAAATAATGATCAAGGCTAATTATTTTGCTTAGTTATTAAAAACAAAAGTTAAAATGATGATAAGGTTTTGATATGTAAAGTACTTGGCTGCACTGGTATAGATGGACAGGTTTGCTTGCTTTGGTAATAGTTTTCTATGTATTATTTTGTAGATAATGTATAGAGCCATCAATAAATAAATGTACATGGTGCTAGTGATTGGCCGATTTGGGTTTTTCAGTGGCCGATGCTGATATTTAATAGGCTTAGACTTAGTAAGCACGATAGAGCAATATAATAACAAATGAAATACCATACATTTGCTAAACTGTGAAAAATTATTTTGCATATTCACTTTGACCTACTATGAAAAATAGATAAAGGAAATGATATTTTATACTGTATTAAAAACACATTTTTCTTAAATATTTAATTGAGCATTAGGAATTGTAAATCTAAAATATAAAATTATATTTAATTTTATGACTTAAATATGTGACTCATACACTTAATTAAAGCTCTGACTCCAATTTATTGTAACTGTTAATTATCTGACTCCAGTTTACTAGGTTATGTAACTGATTCCAAATAATAATCTTTTAGTTAGTACTATAGGTGTAATATCTGTGTTCAAACTACATTTAATCTAAAACAGCTTCATTTACATTTACAGTTATGGCATTTGTCAGAAGCCCTTATCCATGCTATGCTTTCACTGTAAAGTGATGTTCCTACGTCAGACGCTTTTATATAAACTATTTATTAAACAATTATTTTGTTAGCTCTGTAGTTTCTGGCAACATGCAGGCCTAGGGTTTTCAGAGTTTTTTTATTTAAACTTGCAAGTATTAGCCTTTTATATTAGCTTGTCAGAGGTCACTTTCAAACATGTCTAATGTACCATAAAAATCATGCACTCTTACTTTCTTGCAGTAGACCTACTGAGTGTATAGGCATTAAAAAGGCCTTATTATACAAAATACAGTCACCAGCATAGTATGCGGATGGTATTGCTTCCCTGTTATTGTATAATGCATATCTTTTTTATACCTCTGAACCTCTTTGAAATGTATAATGACCAGAGTACCAAATGGGAGAGACACAATGTATTTTATGGCAGGGTGGACCCCCAACCAGGTAGGCTCACCCTAAGGTGTTGTATGTTAATTCACTTCCTGAGAATGAGTCTGTGGAACAATGGCAAAAAATCTCCCAGTATGTGTGTGGTGGATGTAGGTGGGTGTGTCTGGGAAGAACAATCACACAATGCAAAATATAAAACCATATATATTACTAATAAGTTTGTTGTCGTGTTCTACATCATCTCTTTGATTATGGTTTATAATTCTAAGTAGGGCTGGGTGATATTGCAAAAATCTAGATTTTTTTCAACTTGAATGATTCTTGATTTTGATTATTTATTTATTTTTTTGTTCTTACATACAGCAGTTGAAAAATTATGCTAGAAAATGGTGCAAACAATAGTTCTTCTAAATAAAGGATATTTAAAGAAAGGCTATTTATGGCGTATATATAGATGGCGCTTTTACTATTTTTGCAGAACTTAGTGAACCACAGAGTAAATGGGGACCATGTCTTTAGTGACATGCCACCACAACTGAGTATTCTTCTCAAATCTGAGTTCCTTCCCTATTTACAGAATGACGTCTAATTAAGATGGCAGCACACAGCATCAGGAACAAACAAAGTAAAACTTCTTACCTTTGAATGAGTCATACTGTATATACAAGTATTAGCTTTAGATTAACATCAACATGCATATTCATTTGTTAAGTCACTGACCAAACAGTTCACTGTTTGAGAAAGAAAATATATATCAGTCATCTAAGTTAGCTGCCTAGCTTGTTGCTAACAAAATAAAAACATGGGGTGTCCAATTTCCCCACTGTGTCTTTGTCTGTCAAATGTGCCAAGGTCGAAAATGACGTAATTCTGACTGGCTAATTACCTCTTAGGATCTCATGCAGCATTATATTTTACATAAACTTGGGAGTAGCTCAGGCAAAAGGAGGCGTTTATCAGGTTAAAAAGGCGTGTTTAAACGTGTTTTTCCTTCATAAAAACCTGAATTTGAATTAACAGAATTAATCGTGAAAATCGCCCAGAACTAATTCTAAGCGACTGTGAAGAGTGTATGCACAGTTCGTGCAAAACCAGTAATGATAAATTCCTCTTTAAGTTCAAATACATTCAGTTAAATTTTAGTTGAGTTTTCACATATATATTTAATAACATTGCTAGTTTTTGTCTCCTATTAAATAGAGAAAAATCTTTTAGCGCAACATTACTGACCAACTTAATATGCAGTGTCAGTGCTGACACTGTGCTGTGATGAGACTGCAATATGTGTTAAACAAGTATGTGGTTATGCATTCTGCAAAGTACTATGCTTTTGTCACATGTATGACAATGTTTTGACATGTTTTCTCACTAAATGACAGGAATCAAACAAATTATATAGAAAAGTAAACAATGCTTATTTTATAAATGGTGGCTAATAATTAACTTAATTAAATTATCTTAATTAAATCCGACAGAGACTGCTTTTGAAGACAGTATGCAATTGCCAGTGGGGAGGACTTTTATTACTCTGTCATGCTTAAAGGTAGAGCCAATGCAGATTACCTTAAAATTCTTGATATTGGTCAAATTAATCTGCCAGGACTATCAATCGGTTGACCACTAAATGATACAGTTGGAATACTTGCATCATCCATATTCCCACACAAGCATTTTTTTTAGAATACATGAAAAAATGTGAATATATTAGATTTATGGAAAGAGCGTTTTTTTTTTTTAATTCATTCAAGAAGCAGCCTGACATAATTTGCTGTGTGAAGAATGATTACTAGTAAAAGAATACATAGTAAAGCAATAAACCATGAATGGGCATGCATTACAGGGTAAGGGTTGTTAGTGAATCTTCAGTGAATCCTTACACTGATAAAATCACTGTAACATACACCTTCTAGTGGCTCGTTGCTTTTATAAAACGGCAACAAAATCAATAGGGTAAACTGCAGTGTTGATATTCTCTGCGATAAACTTGTAGTGTGAGCCCCTCTACAACAAATACCAAGTACCAGAGCTAAGAAACAGCCAATGAATTCAATTCTGTCATCTATTTTTGTGGGAGATCGGGCACAAAATGTAAACGCAGTAATAATGCATCTGTAATAACTTGTTTATTATCAGGGCTCCAGACTAACTTTTTAAGGAACCACCCTGAAACTTTGTGTCAGCTATACCAAACTGACAACTGACCATCCCAAATATTACATTTCTCTTGTTTACAATACTGTTAGATTTGTTTCTCAAGTTAAGTTCTTGTACTGTTATAACAATAGCAGCAATTTGGATTATCCTGACTGCATAGTTCATGTAATTATGACTAAATAAGCATGAGCATTGGTAAGAACAACACATACAGCAAATAAAGCTGCAAGAGTCATCAAAGCAGTTTTATTGTCATCTTGTGGTGCAATAGGATGTTGGACACTGAATGTTTCAGTAATTATAATCTTACATTTAACATGTTGTATTGTACATATCTTCACTTATGACTGAGTACATCTTTTCTCAGTTTTAGCAACAACATTAAAAACAAAGAAATAACAACAATAATAGTGGTAATTCTTTCCTCCTTCTTCTTCTTCTTCTTCTTCTTCTTCTTCTTCTTCTTCTTCTTCATTGAGTATATTAAAAGATAATACAAGTCCTTTTGACCTATAAATTGTTGCTTGGGTGCCCACTGATGCAATTGTATAAAAATGACATGACACAGTAGCATGACATTTTCAACAGATTTAAAAAAAATTTATGAATTGAGAATAGAATGAAAAGGTACCCTTTTAAAATAGGACTCTCCAATGGCACCCTGAAAACACTGGCCATTTTGGCTTTTGTCATGAAGCCAAGTTATTTGATTAAATCCATAGTCCATTAGAGTTTTGTAAAACAAGACAGCAAATGGATTTATTGGTATTTCTCAGTTTTAAATGCAAAGATATGAAGAAAGAAATCTTGACAACAGTCAGATAAATATTCTAGTATTATGGCTATTAAATTTACTGCGGCAGAAATAGATGTCTTCTAATGCATGAGAAATTGAAGATTCGTAGATACATGTTGTCACCTTGTGGTGTAATATGATATTGCACATATTTATTATAGAAACAGTCAAATTATTCCACATTTATAAATGCCATAGTGTTTTTGGGAAATTCTTGATGCACAGACCCAATAAACCACAGTGGATTGTGTATATTACTGCCATCTTTTTGAAAATAGGTTGAACATTTTATGCAAATTATTGTAAATGAGTGGGCATGGCCAAATAATTCAAAAGGGATTTTTTTAAGTATTGGATCAATTAATCAAATCAAATAAGATCCTAATAAATAATTATTTAAACTTAACTCCGGCCCCTGTTGGTAATCATACCCCAATTTGGGCAGATATGCTCAAATCTTTGTGGTAAACATGCCCTTCAGCATTCAATACAGCAGTTCTGAATTACAGCTGTTTGAATAAATGAAGCTCCACTTTTCTAGAACTGACTAGCATGTGACAGCTATTGCTTAGAAATTTCAGTATGTCTTGGAAAAATATTGAGTTTCACCCTCCCATGTGTATTTTGACAAATTTGTGACGATAGGCACAGAATCCTAGGAATATTTTGCAAAATAGGTTTTGCATGTTATATAAATTATCTTAAATGTGAGTGTAAAGGGAATTTTTTAGGGTTTGAGACACCAAATCAAAATTTGAAACATATTTCAATGCATATCCTAATTTACCAAAGCTATGCATTTTTCAATTTGCAAATTTGAGCTACAAACTCTGCCCCCTGATGAGGACCTTGCCCTATACTTTACAGAACTCCTTCCAATCTTGTCTTTTTACAGCCTTTTGAGTGGATTAAGGACCGTTGTGCATGAGTTGATTGCCATGTGGCTGCCATATTTTTATACATCTCAATATGATTTGAGCAACTTTTGAAGAACAGAGTCCCCTGAGTAATTATACACCAATTTCTTGATGAAAGGCAAAATGCCTAGGACTAGCTAGCAAAAGTAGTTTTTGCATATTAAGCAAATTATCGTAAATTTGATTGAGAGTAGCTATATGGCACTTTTAACAATGGACATTGTCACAAAGAAATCTGGTTATAAAAATTTAATTTATATTTTAATTTATCCCTTTTAAATTTAAATTTAAAATTCCTCCCTACTGAGAAAGCTAGAGGCAAGGGTGGCAAGGAGATCTCCAAAGACTCAAAAGGGAACCATCCTCATTTGGGTGATAACAGATAGTGCAATTATATAAATCATTACTCTGCTATAACTGTATATTATAAAATCAAGCAATGCTTAGTGTGATAAAAGGAACTTGAAACAGGAACTTGAAACAGGAACTTGAAAAGGAATGAGCATCAGTAGAGTTTCAACTTTAAGTCTCTTTGAATCATAGTGAAGTTATCGACTGTTCAGAGATTGAGAATTAAGTGTAAAATGTTCTTAGCAGTTGCTGCAATAGGCTATCCAAGGAAGAACATCCACAGCCATCTTTAGGGTGTCTGTGTGGTACTGGCAACAGCATCCAAACACCCCAGTTCACTAAAACACTGTATGCCCATGAACCCTCCAGAGCTGTGCCTTTACCTAAGATAAAAGCTAACAACAAAAGGCTTGACTAAACAAATAGGTCTTGCTCAGCCTAGACTTAAAGACTGTGTCTGGCAAGATAATTTTTTTGTTTTTGTTGGCAAATCATTAATAATTTGACACCATTTTTTTGCAGATTGAGTTACAAACCTAGGACAAGTGTGCAAAAGTAGATTTTGTTTGAATACTTTCAGATACAGAATCAGCATAATGAAAATAGATTTGGCTAAAAACCGATGAGGAGTATGTAAACATCGGTTTTGCATATTATGCTAATTTTCTTAACTTGCAGTGGGTGGGACTAAATTGTTCTAGAGGCTTTTGTTTGCGAGAACCCAAGGAATAAAAAAAAAAAAAACAATTTTGTTTGTAGGTCTTATGGTTCATGAGATATGGAGCAAAACGTAAAACCCTGCACTATAGCGCCACCATCAGGCCAGTTGGGCCTATCTCACCTGCCTGAGTAGCAGGAGGGAGTACTACTACCAACTTACAAACAAGAAAAAAAATCCTAATGAAAACAGTAGCGTTATATATATATATATATATATATATATATATATATATATATATATATATAT
>CM074965.1:8673767-8699337 GCA_037577455.1 Pangasius macronema | reverse complement strand
ATAAAATATAAAATATACATCCGGTATATAAATATGAAATATGAAATATATGTATGAAATGTATGAAGGATGTGTGTGTGCAATGAAGGCCCGCGATATATTATTGGGCGGTAAAGTGGGCGGTCCAGAAGTGCAATGTTATTGTCCTGGAAGAAGTCCTTCGTCAGGCGGGCGTTGTGAACTGCAGCGTTGTCCTGTTGAAAGACCCAGTCATTACAACACAGACGAGGGCCCTTAGTCAAGAGGGATGCCTGCTGCAACAGCCAGCCGCCGTTTGACGCCCCTACACAACCTGAAGCTCCATTTTCCCATTGAAGTAAAAAGCACCCCAGATCATGATGGAGCCTCCATCATTAAATTGTATAGCATGTCTTTGTATACTATAGCATTACAATTTTCCTTCACTGGGACTAAGAGGCGTAGCCCAAACCTGTTCTGCAATGACAATGCCCCTGTGCACAAAGCAAGTTCCATGAAGACATGGTTTGTCAAAGTTGGAGAGGAAGAACTAGAGTGGCCTGCACAGAGCCCTGACCTCAACTACTGAACACCCCAGGCTCCTAGCACATCAGTGCCTGACCTCACATGTGCTCTTGTGGGCAAGTCTTCACAGCCACGTTCCAAAATCTAGTGGAAAGCTTTCCAAGAAAAGTGGAGGTTATTATGACAACAAAGGGGTGGCTAAATCTGGAATGGAATGTTCAAAAAGCTCATCGGTGTGATTTGTCAAGTGTTCACATACCTTTGGCCATATAGTGTATATTAAGCAGCAATAAATAAATGCATTGTTTGGAGCTAATTACATATTAGTCTAGTGCAAATATGTTCAGACTTATACCCTGTATGGCCCTCTTCTCAGTTTTTTTTTGAAAACTTGCAATAAACAGTAAAAAACATAACAGTCGTACATTACAGTCTGCTTTGTGTTAGCTCGCTGTTGATTAGATCTTGGGTCAACTTCAATTATGGTTGGCTCAGTCAGTGTCGTATGGCGATGCAGTGTACTAAATAAAAATTATTGTGTGATCTGTATAATTGTATACATATGTGCTCATGCATTTTGGCTGGGTGCCAGACATTGCCATAAAGTACCTTTATGACAGTTGCATTCAAAATATTAATAGTAAAATAAAATAAAAGTAACAGGAGAAAATGTCACTTTATCTTATAAAACCAGATTTACTATTGCTTTTGTCCTCTTGCAGTAAGCCTCCAGTACTTCACTGGCTGTAACCTCAATATCTTTTAGCTCAGAGTGTAGCAAAATGGTTTTAAAAAAAAATGCAGGATTCTGACTGGTTAATCCTGTTTCTCACCATAGCAGCTGATAGACAATAAAATGTGATTAAACAAACTAACGTGTTTTGTTTGACATCTGGGGCAGTTAAATATGGAATCTTAATGATTTCATTGACCTTCTGTGAATATCATTATAGGCACGTATAACATTTGAGCAGTAATTGCCCTACACTGATCAAGCCATGACATTAAAACCACCCGCTTAATATTGTGTAGGTCCCCCTTGTGCCACCAAAACAACTCTGACCTGTGGAGCCATGAACTCCACAAGATCTGAAGGTGTGCTGTGGTATCTGGCACTAAGAAGTTAGCAACAGATCCTTTAAGTCCTGTAAGTTGCGAGGTGGGGCCTCTATGGATCGGACTGTCCAGCACATCCCACAGATGCTTGATTGGATTGAGATCTGGGGTATTTGTAGGCCAAATCAACAACTTGAACTCTTGTCATGTTTCTTAAACCATTCCTGAACTGCCTCTGCCAGCTTGCCTTCTTCCTGTAGTGTATCCTGGTGCCAACTCTTTCCCAGGTAAGCAACATAAACACACCTGGCCTTCCACATGATAGAAATGAAAACGTAATTCATCAGACAAGGCCATCTTCTTCCTTTGCTTCATGGTCCAGTTCTGATACTCACATGCCCATTGTAGGCGCTTTCAGCAGTGGACAGGGGTCAGCATGGGCGCTGTGACCGGTCTGCCCCCATGCAGCAAGTTGTGATGCACTGTGTGTTCTGACACCTTTCATAGCCAGCATTAAATTTATCAGCAAATTGTGCTGCAGTAGCTCTTCTGTGGGATCGGACCAAATGGGCTAGCCTTTGGCCATGCACATCAATGACTGTGACCTTTGACCTTGTCTCTGGTTCACCTCTGGTCTTTCCTTGGACCACTGGTAGGTACTAGCCACTGCATACGGGGAACATCCCACAAAACCTGTTGACCTACATCAACTTCGATAGCTGACTGTTCACTTGCTGCCTAATATATCCCACCCCTTGGCAGATGTCATTGTAATGAGATAATCAATCATCTGTCAGTGATTTTTTATTTTTTTTAGTGTTCAGTCCAGATACAGATACAAATATTTGGAGCACTAAACAGATGAAGGTAGTGTCATTGTGTTGGACCCTTACAGTAAAGTTTTGTTCTTAGGTATGATAATAGTCATAATTTATGCTGAAATCTCAAATAATGCATTTGGCATCTTTGGCTACCTGCCATAAAACATGCAAATATGGGTTTCTATCAAAAATGCTTTCAGCTTAATTAAAAGTGTTGAACAAATATTTGTCAAGATAAGTTCTTGAACTGTTAAATAGATGGAGTTTTGAAGGATTCTCTTACTCATTGAGCCTGCCCCCCCATTCCTGCCCATTTACATAAAGCTTCACCCCCTAACCTACAGTGGTTCAACTAGATTTAGAATGCTAATTAGAGTAATTGATATATGAGCTCTAAGCTCTTGTATTAGCATCATTAGTATCACTAGCTAAAATAGTTAATGAATGCTGTACACAAAATACACAAAAGAGCTTTATTGGCCTTGTGGGTGCCCACAGGTACAACTGTTTTGTTTTTTTTATTAAAAAAAAACGTAACTTTTGACTTCCGGTATGGCGTCGGGGCGAGTGGCAGCGTAGAGTGAGAGCTCCCAGACAAACCTTTCAAACTAGTATCAGTGCTATATATGTTGAAAATAAGGCGATCCGATGGGACATGAAGACGGAGTTGAACGACTTTCATGAGACTCTTTCCAGAGACATGAAAACTGATTTGGCAAATTTCAGAACAGACATCAACCTGAAATTGAACGAAATCACCACAGATTTGAAAGACACGATGGGTAGATTGGAGGAGGCCAAACAGAGAGTGATTGATTTAGAAGAATGGAACACCAAAGCTAAAGAAGTGCTCTGTCAAGCCCTTGACATCCAGCAAAAAATGCAATCAAAACTGACAGATCTCGAAGCAAGATCCAGACGAAACAATATACAACTGTATTGAATTCCTGAGGAGGCTGACGGGGACAACATACAGGAGTTTATTGAAAGTTTCATTAAGACGGAACTAGCTCTCCCTGACACTGAACTTGGGATACAGCGCTGTCACCGGGCACTCGGTCCCAAGTCGGTGCCGAATGCTAACCCCCGATCAATTGTGATTTACTTCCTAGAATATAACATCAAAGAATTGGTGCTTCGTTCGGCTTGGAGGAAAAAGGAAGTTCACTTGAAGGGGAAACGAGTGTACTTTGACCAGGACTATCCCACGGAAACTCAAAATAAGAGGAAGGCATTCGCTCCAATCAGGAAACTACTCAAAGAAAAGGGTCTCCGGTTTCAGACACCACCTCCGGCTAAACTTTGAAGATGGCCCAATTCTTTATAACAGCGCAGCAGAGGCAATGGAGAATTTAAAGAAGAAAGGATTGACAACAGCCAGCATCAGAGAAGATCATTCCACTGCATTCCACTGGAAAGGCTAAAATCTCTTGGGAAATGGTCGGCGCAAGGCCATGACACAGCCGAGAGACACATCAAGAGAGACTCCAGGATTTCCGACGGGACATTGGAGATACTGATTGACTATTTTGTCAGGGTAAAATTAGGTAATAATAATGGTTATATCCAAAATTAAAGCTACCAGAATGACAGATCAATACAATAAGGACAATATTCATACAAGGGCTATGAATCTTGAGTTCGGATAAAATTATTTTCATTAGGCCTATGGGTTAATTTAAGTTTTTAGCCTAACAGACTTAGAAAAGACATTTCTGTCTGGGAGTTCTAGCAAGAATTATTCTACTAAGTGCATCCAAAGACTGGAGATTCCTTATTAAGGTTAATTTTTGAGTGACTACAAAAAGTGAGATCAGCAGATATTACAGTCCACCCATTGATGTGTTCACTCAGAAGGGGACTCTGAGTTCTGACATATTTTAATATCGGTTTGCACTGGGGAGGCCCTTCGTTAATCGAAGATTTTCCTTTCCAAACAGAAGTTACTTTAGAAGTTACTTTGATTATGGAAGTTACTGGGTTTTTTTTTTGTTTTTTTTTTTGCTTGTACATTTTATTCAGTTCTCTGTTCTGTGTTAACTGTGTTATAGTGTTAAGGTCAACCACGGCTTACAGTATGGAAGTGTATGACGACAATGTTACAGCAAGAATATAGAATAATATCACAACGTTAATGGGTTACAAAATCCTATCAAATGAGTTAAACTCATAGCAAAGATGAAAAGGGAGAACCAACATATATTTTTTTGGCAAGAAACTCAACTGGTACAAACCAAACATGAGAAACTGAAAAGCTTAGGATTTAGAAACACATTTTATTCATCCTATACTAAGGGACATGCTAGAGGAGCTGCAATATTAATTTCAAATTAGGTGACTTTTCAGGCTTCCAGCCAAATTGTTGATAAAGAGAGACATTACGTTTTGGTAAAAGGGATCCTTGATTGTAGAGACATAACATTATTTAATGTTTATAGACCACCAGGACAGGATAAAACATTATAATAGTCTCAAATGTATCTGATATTCTTATTTGTAGAGGGGACTGGAATATGCAGTTGTTTCACTCAGAGAGGCACAGAATTATAGGTTGTGAAATAGGAGCCAAAGATGTTTCCGATCATGCAGGACTTTATTTGAGATTTCATCTTGATGTTCAAGAACACTATTTGGAGTATATTAAAAAAAGAAATTAAGGACTACATCGAATTTAATGATAATGAGGATGTGTCACCGTGTGTAATATGGGATGCGGCTAAGGCCGGTGCTGAGAGGAAAGCTCCTAAAATGGTCCTGAAGAAAAAAGAAATAAAAACAGATGTTACTGGCTGGTTTAACAAATAAACTAAAGACATTAGAACGAAAACATATTGAATTAAATGAACCTAAAGTTTTAGATGAAATAAAAGTGGTAAAACAACAAATAGATAAGATACTTGACAAACAATTGGAGATTAAACTCAAATATATTAGACAGAATCACTATCAGAACAGTCCCAGAGCTAAAAAAATGTTTGCTTGGAAACTCCGTAAACAATAAACGGAGAGGTCGATTTTCAAAATCAGAGACCCTGAAACGTAATGTGTTATAAACTAGAAGAAATATCACAGTCTTTTGAAAAATATTATAAGAAACTATACTTTCAACCGGAAGCAGCGGACCCATCAAGTTATAAAATGTTTTTTGGAATCTCTAGATTTACCATCGGTAGGAGTGACACAAAACAAATTGGTAACACAAGAAATCACAGAAACAGAAATTGATAGTGTAATATCAAATCTAAAAACAAACAAAGTAGAGGATGGAGTGGTAAGAAACACTTAGGGAATTACTGAAACCCATGCTCCTAAAATGTTTCAACCATGTTTTTAAGGAGGTGGGGATCGCAGTGTCCTGGAAACAAGCTATTATATCTGTAATACCAAAGGCTGGAAAAGATAAAACAGAATGCGGCTCATATAGACCTATTTTAGTTTTATATATTGATTATAGAATATATGCTTCAATAATAGCTAAAAGATTAGAAGATATAAACCCTATATATAATTTGATTGAAACTGGATTTGTTAAAAAATAGGCAGACACATGATAATGTGAGGCGTGTGTTATTTTTGTTTGAGAGCATGAGCAAAAATAATTTCAAATCCCTGGCAATTAGCCTTGATGCGGAAAAAGTGTTCAATTCAGTGCGATGGGAGTATTTGTATTTGGTATTGCAATGTTTTGGTTTTATTGAAGAGGTTATAAGAAGTCTTAAACCTATATTATTTACTAACAGTCATGATTAAAATAAATGGCGATGTCGTCAGGGATGCCCCTTGAGTCCCACGCTTTTTGTTCTATTCATAGAGCCATTAGCTCAAGCAATTAGAGAAGATACAGAAATTCTAGGAATTCCAGTAAAAGAAACTGAATACAAAATATGCCTGTATGCGGACGACATTCTTATGACTATTTCTGAGCCAGACTCATGTCTTGTCTTGAGCAATTTGGTTGGTATTCAGGATATAAACTAAATTTACACAAACCCCAAACCCTCTCTTTTAATTATTCACCACAGGAAAATATACATAATAAATATAATTTTAAATGGAAAACAAATAATATTAAATATCTGGGGGTTATTATACCGAAAAATTTGACTAAAATTTATACTACTAATTATACTTCTATTACAAAGGAACTGAAAGTAGACTTGGACATTGGATACCCCAACTTTTAGTTTGTATAATCGAATAGAAATTATAAGGATGAATGTTTTTCTTTCAGTCACTACCTTTAGAGATACCAAAAAAAAAAAAAACAATTTAATGACTGGAACCGAATGATCTCAAGATTTATATGGAAAAATCAGAAACCCAGGGTCAGACTTAAAACACTACAATTACCAAAGGAAAAGGGAGGATTGTCTCTTCCCTGTTTGGAGGACTGTTATAAAGCAGAACAATTAAAATATCTAGTCTGCTGGTGCATTGACGATTATGAGGCAAAATGGAAAGAATTAGAATTTGACTAGACTTACCTCTCCCTTCCTTATTAGGGGATAAAACTCCTAAGATTATGTACTCCAATAAATTAAGCAATTGGACATTGGCCCCTCTTAATATTTGGTTCAAGGAATGTAAAATTTTGAAGCTGGAGAGACAAGCATGGGTGATATGATAGAGACTTCAAACCTGCACAGATGGATGTGTGATTTAAACTATGGATATGGAATGGCGTTACATCATATTGTACAGTTTCCAGTGTTTCCCCTGCCATTATATTAGGGGGTGCCCCGCCCCCCAGAAGGTCAAGTTAATTTTTATTTAATTTTATTTTCTATATAGTGCCAGATCACAACAGAAGTCATTTGAGGTTACTTTGCCTATACAACAGGTCTATTGTTAGTTTATTAACCAAACTAAATAGCCTTATGTTATTTATCTTATTTACACGACACCATGTCATTTCTGTTTCTACATGTTCGTGCGTTTACAATTCTCCTCTGCATATAAAAAGCATATAAAGGTGCTATTCACAAGAAACGGGTATCAAGAATATATTAATGTATACAGTCCTCTAAGTCTCACTCTACCTTATATGTTAAAGAAAAATGGGAGAAGGAGGCAAATATAATTTTAACAGAAGAAGATTGGTTAAACATATGTAAATCACAGCATGATACCTCCAGTACTGGTCAATGGAGAGAATTCTCATGGAAAAATATCATTAGATTTTTTATTACTCCAAAAAGAAGATATTTACAGAATGGTAATCCAGAATCTGCATTTTGCTGAAGACGATGTAACAACTCAGTGGCTAATTATTTTCATATATTCTGGAACTGTCCAGCAATCCAATCTTACTGGTTATTGGTAGTCACGGAAATAGAATTAATACTGGTTCTTGAGATTGATCATAACTTTGGTACTATACATTTAGGAAACATACCAACTGATTAATGCTCAAGACAAGTACCTTCTCAGATTGTTATTGGTTGCTAGTAAAAAAAGCAATAACCAAGAAATGGCTAGATGAGAATCCCTCAAAAAAAGAAGAGTGGATAGCGATTGTACGATTGTAAAGGATATGGAGAAAATATCTCTCTAAGAATAAGTATGGATAAATTTTTATAAGAACTAGTCAAAATGGTTAATACATAAGAGAATAGATAATACATAAGTGGATATGTAGTGCTTTGCAGTGATTGTGCCCCCCCCCCCCCCTCTTTCCCCCCTCCATATACTGTATGTGAAGTATTTACTTGAAAACACTGAATGGACTGAACTTCATGGACTTAAATGACTGAGCATTACGGACTTGAATTAACTCTTTTTTTTCCTTCCCCCTCTTTTCATTTGTGTGTATAAGGGGGGGAGGGGGGCTATTGGGAAAGTAACCCCTATCATGTAATAACTGTATGTGATGCCTCTGGTGACCTGTTCAGTTATTTATTTATTTATTTATTTGTGTTGTTTTCTTTCTTTTCCTTTTCTTTTTTCTTTTTTTTTGTATTTCATAGTTATGTTAAAAGAAATAAAAAATAAAAGTAAAAAAAAAACAACTTTTAAATAAATTAATGAGCCAAAAGATTTTGTTTTGTTTATTGATGATAAGGTCAGGGTTAGATTTGTATGTAGGCATAGCATTGTCTGTGTGTGTGTGTGTGTGTGTGTGTGTGTGTGTGTGTGTGTGTGTAAAATTGTTTCTCTCAAATTCTATAGTGCTCTCTCTCTGTGTTGTGGTCCAAGATGTCCATAAATGTATAATTGTGTGTACTTACTTGGAGTGAATGTTGACTTATGTAAACACAATGACCTCCCCAACATCATGTCAGAGAAGAAAGGAACATTACATAGAGAGGGCTGGAGATGCCTGGAAGTTGACTAATGTACGTATTAGGTAAGACTTGTTGTGCTGAGAGTACTGTGGTCAACATTTGATTCATGATACTGGCTTCATGATTTTGATTCGATTTAATTTCTGAATTATAAACAATTCAGAAATTTTTTTTGTATAAAACTAAATAAATTAAAAATTGCTAGGAACAGAGCTTTAATATTGTAAACTAAGTGTATTGCATATTCACCACACCTTAAAAACAAACAAACAAACAAATAAATAAATAAATATTCTCACAAAAAAAAAAAAATTGAATAAACAAAGTGTCTGACCTGGGAACCTTGAAAATGATCGACTGAAAAACAGAGCTCCCATGGTCTCGCAGGCCAGTGTGCTCTCCATATATTTTAACTCTATTGGTTGCGCAGATTGGGAACTGGTGTTCAAACAGTGCAACTGCAGCAATCTGCATTTCAAGTGGACAAACTCACAGGTACAGATAGCTTGGTGGCGCGGTGCCACACCTCTCTGTTCATAAGTGACAATAAGTCCACATGGGAAGGGGATTGCCTGGCGTTCTAACTACTAGTGAGAACAGCAGTGGGAAACAGGGTCTCACTAGGGTGTCAAATAGAATGCTATGATCTGTGCCACCTTTGGCGGAGGGTGCCATTTTCCCAGGCATATGTGCTGCTTTGACAGGATGTCCATTGCATCATTGAACTGACCTAGAAGGTAAGTCGCAGTCAGTGGGGGGAACCATCAGTGAACCCACTTGAGTAGGCCATCTTATGTGGCCATCAAAGGCCGACTGCATACAACTAGTGAACACCTTTGGTGGTAGACATTCAAAAATAGAATTGAAATGTGTGGCAGCGGGGGTGTGGATGAGTGTCAGCTGTGGACAGAGAGGAGGCAGGTTGACCTGACAGGTAATGCGTGATGATTCTCACCTGTATCTTATTACCGCCAGTCTACTTGTGTGTGTTTCTTTGTGGTTTCAGTGACTGCCGTAACCAGAGTGAGAATAACTGATCACACATACGTGAGCGTGAACTTGAACAGGGTAAAAGCTGCAAGCTAGTGATGGTCCTTTTTCTGTTGGTTTGTCTTTTTTTGTTTATTTTCTGAAAGTGCTCAGTGTAAATATATGTGAGCCCAGAGCTCTGCTAAAATTCCGTCTGCCTACCTTTATACACCGGGTTCTACAGTGCTGCCGAAATCTGGGATTTTGAAACATTTAGATGCTGCCACAGAAGCTTCCCCACTCAGCGAGATCATAAAGTCCCTCGCCAGCCTCCACCAAATGGCCGGCGGGCACTCCAGAAGCTGCTACAGCTACAGCTCCCTAACATTGGCCACCCCTTTGCCTATGTGCAGCAGCTGAAGGACTCCTGTTGCCAGTGGTTGATGGAGAAGGAGCAGGATGTGGAACAGATCTTCGAGCTGGCAGTACTGGAGCAATACATCGTTCAACTCCCGACTGGAATTGGGGACTGGACCCAGTGCCGCCGGCCCACGGACTGGATGAAGCATTTCAGCTGGCAGAGGATCAATTGGCAGCAGTTCCTGGTCCAAATGTCTCACTTTTTTTCTCACTTTCCTCCTTACTCCTCCCCTGGTCCCAGCTCCCTGTAACCGAGGTGCCAGGGCCCCAAAACTGGCCCCCCAACCCCATTTTTCTTTTTAGGTGTGTGCATGAGTATCCACTGATGCCAGTAGTCATTAAATTCTGGCGGCAAAAGCATAAAGTAGATGTAGCAGTTAGTCCTTACCCCACCTAACCACTATTTCTTGGGAAAGATTGGCCAGGGTTTCAGGCATTAGTGAAATGTTTGTGATTGGTCCTGCAGGACCTAGGCACGGTCTGGAATGTGCACAGAGTTGGGTGGGGAGGTGGTGCTGGGGCCGCTGACTTCAGCTCCACGTCAGGGAGAAAGTGGGGTGGGGAGGGGTCTGCCCCTCCATGCTTTGCAGGCATTCCCCTCTGGAATCTCCCCTTGGAGCAGTCTTGAAATGAGAAATTGAGACATGCTTTTGACCAAGTAAGAGTCATTGATGGTCAATAAATCCAATCTAATGTTGCGCTATCCTGCTTGTACTTTTCAGTTATTTAGGATAGGTTATTTTGAATGACACAGTATACTCAAACCATGGAAGAGACAACCGAATTGTTTGGTACTGAAAAGCCGTAGGGAACTCCTGTTCCATGCATCTCATCATAATCCCATTCTGGGACAGAATAAAACACTAAACTGCCTCATGGCCCTTTTCTATTGGCTGGGCATTTGTAGTAATGTTTGCAGGTAATGTGCAGCATGTCGCAAATGTCAGCTGGTGAATCCACCAGCCACCCCAAAGACATGAGAGCAAAACTCTACACCTTAAGTCACCTAACACAGGAGAATTTGCGTCACATCCAAGAACTACAGTAAAGACTGTACAGCAGGGTACTTGGTTACAGGAGTTTGAACTGGGAGATAAGGTACTCGTTTTACTACCCACGTCACACTTTAAATTACTTGCGAGTGGTATGGGACCTTTTGAGGTCCCACAACGAGTCAGAGAAGTCGACTGTGAGGTCAGGTGAACAGATAGAGGTGGTGCATGTCAAATATACCACCTCAATCTCCTGAAACCATGGAGAGAGGTGGTTCCTGTGGCTCTGTCTATTTATGAGTGTTTCTTTGTGCATTCAGTGACTGCCATAACCAGAAAGAGAGTGAGTGATCTAGCTGGCAGATTGTGCATCATAAACACACAGATACACACACCCACTCTACAGTGAATGAACTTGAATTTGCACAGGGCAGAAGCCACGAGCTTGTGATGGACCCTTTTCTGTTGGTTTGTCTTTTTGTTGAATTTTTTGAAAATGTGGATTGTGTGAACCACATCTGTTGTCATTCATAAACCTAAATTGTGGAGTCATTCTGTGCCTTGTTCTAGGTGTCCCACTGCCAGGAGTAAGGTTTCGATCAGCTCTTACACAGAGGGGCTGATAGCTGCAGCTTGGAGTGATGCTGTCTTACAGTATCACAGGGGACATCCATGAAGATTGTTTCTGAGACTGTCAGTGCAGAGGCAAATAACACATAGCTTAGACTTAGATACTGGCTGCAGAGTGCAAATTCTGCAGCATGGCTGGTAATCACTTAGAGCTGAAGCTCTGGTATAGTGGGGTCACAGGCCAACTAGTCATCAGATGATGGCTAATCACTCAGAAAGAAAACATGTGATTATCAGAGAATCACTCTTTCGGCTGCTCCCGTTAGGGGTCGCCACAGCGGATCATTGGTCTGCATATTTTATTTGGCACAGTTTTTAAGCTGGATGCCCTTCCTGACGCAACCCTCCCCAATTTTTCCGGGCTTGGGAAAAGAGCACTGAGAGCGCACTGTTGCACGCAACCCCAGTGGCTGGGGTTGGTTCCCTGGCCGGGAATCGAACCCGGGCCACAGCAGTGAGAGTGCTGTGGCCTAACCTATAGTCCACCAGGGAACCCCTGATCATCAGAGAATACATAGCTTAAAATTTTTTAGCAAGAAGAAGGCACACACAAATGGAGGGGGACCCACTCTGGCCTGTGTATGCGTGTTTGCAGAATCCAGCTGACATCAGTTGAGAATTCAGTGGTGTAGAGCTTAGTAAGGTGAGGGAAAACCACTTGACAATGCTTGTGGCAGGTATCACAGGCCCATGGTTCATCAGACAATGGGCAATGCTAAGAGATGCTTAGCACGCTGAGGGAAACCCTACATAGTGATGGACTGAGAGGTGAATGCCACTCAAAGTCACTAGGCTGTGTGACTTTGTGATAAGTGTTCTGCATGTGCATGTGCATAAGTAGGTGTCCAGGTGTTTTTACCATGTTTGCCTGTTTATTTTTTTTTTGTTGTCATGTTTTTGAAAATAAAGAATCAAAAGGTTTTCATTTACATAGTGTATACAGTTCAGATCCCCAAAAAATTAAATTCACACGTTTACAATTAATTTTGATTTAATTTAATTTGAATGTATTTATTTTTGTAAAGCTGATTTGTGACAATGTCTGTTGTTAAAAGTGCTATACAAATAAAATTGAAGAAGAAATTATGATATACAATATTCCAGTTTGATGACTCCACCATCCGTCCATAATTGCAAAGATGTGCAAATGTAACATTTGGCCAGAGGCTGAAGACAGGGAGATCTAAATGTATCTAAATTTGTATAAAAATGTATTATTACATTACCTTGTACTTCATCTATTTCCACATCACTGTCTGTACAGGAAGTATTATGTGTGCTAATGACTCAATCTAAAGTCAATCTTGTTATACAGGCTTTTAGCAATGAATTTCCTGTCAAAGTTACCAGGTGCAATGTGCAGAATACACCTGATCATCATACTTATAAGAGCTGGTTGGACATCCCATTCCATTGTGCACAGGGGCACAGTCATGCTAGAACAGGAAAGGACCTTCTCCAAACTGTTGCCACAAAGTTGGAAGCATACAGCATTCTAAAATGTCTTTGTATGCTGTAGCATAACATTGTCCTTCACTGCAACTAAGCCCTGAAAAATAGCCCCAGAACATTATTTGTCCTCCACCAAACTCTACTGTTGGCACTATGCATTCTAGAAGGTAGATGTTTCCTGCCTTTTGCCAAACACAGGTTTGTCCATCACACTTCCAGATAGCAAATCACTCCACGTTTTCACTGCTCCAGAGTCCAGTGGTGACATGCTTTACACCACTCCAGCCAGTGCTTGGCACTGTGCATAGTAAGGGGTGTCCACATACATTTAGCCATAAAGTGTATTTTGAGCATGAGAAACAGAATGATCTTTATTTTGTGGGATACCTTTGACTGGGATCCACAGTTTTTACTGCTAGAAAGAATGTTCAGTGCTATACTTTATGCTATCTGTGTAGGCATTTGTGCTTTAGGAAGGTAGGGCCTAGGTAATTCTCAATTCAGTGATTCATTTCAGTTAGAAAAAGTAATCCCACGCAATTTCTCTCCCTGTTTGTCTTTCAGTGAGAAGTTTCTCAAATGTGTCAGAAGCAGCTTCAGATTCTGATGATGAAGATAAACTCCAGATTGTGGAGGAAGACAGTATTCCTGACACTTCAGAGGAAAAGCCAACAGTATTCCAGCTCAGTGCAGCACAGCAGCTACACAAGGGACACACACTGAATGGTCAGTAAATAAAGTAAACAATTGTTTACACAATAACCAATAATAATGATTTATTAATGATAAAATATTATTATGATATAAATTAATTATAAATTATTGTCTGGTATGTGTACAGATGGCAACCTGGGGCCAGATGCTTTGATACAGGAAATAAAGGTCAAAGGTAAGCAATTGGCATACTCATGTAGCTGTACAGACAATTACAGGGAGGAGCATGAAAATGTAGGAAGCTTTTATCCTGTGCTACGAGATGGGAAATTCCCGTAGTGAAGGTTATAATGAGCTGAGTGAATGGATACTTTTGTGTTTTGGTTGCTTTGAAGAATCAGGTGCTTAAAATTTAAAACAGTTAGTAATAACACATATGTGTGCACATTTAATTCTCTTAGCTTGCCTGTCTTCTAACTTTGTGTGTGTGTGTGTTGACCTATTTTGCCATGTGTGTTTCAACAAAAGAGGAGTGTATAACAGATGAAGAGGATGAAGAAGGTCAGTTGAACGAAACCCCATGGCAGGGGAAGACAGGGGTCATTTGTCCAGACATTCCAGAGGTGGAACAGAGCATGCCAGAGAGAGGAGACCATGATGAGAACGGTACAAACTGCTGTAGAAGCTCTTCTAATTAATTACCTCTTTTTCTTTCTTTTCTATTGTGCTTTTTTTTATTTTTTATTTTAAGTTAAGGCTCAGAAGCAAGAAAAGAAGCATATATAATGCAAGAAAAGAAGCACTCTCTATAATGTGAATTACTCTCTCAGGTACGCCTGATGAGTTTTCTCAGCTCCACTCATGTCCATACTGTTCCCGAGGTTACAAGCGTCACACATCGCTGAAGGAGCACATCAAACTACGTCATGAGAAAAGCAAGGATGACTTCAGTTGCTCTCTCTGCAGCTACACTTTCACCTATCGCACACAGCTTGACCGACACATGAATGCTCACAAAAATGGAAGAGAGCAGGTATACCTCACCTCTCTTAAACCCTACATAACCACTGGAAACTTGACATGAATATATAGCCAAGAAGTATTTGACATGCACATAACCACACCAAAGAGACCTCAACAATTTTTGGATATATATTATTCCACACAAACAGATCTTTCAAATGCCTATGTTCTACAACATTATACATGCACTATATGGCCAAAAGTATGTGGACACCTGATCAATCACAACTGTGAGCTTGTTGAACATCACTGTTATAATAACTTTCACTCTTTTGAGAACCTTGCCTATACAGAAGCATTAGTGACACTGATTTTGGGTGAGGAGTTCATCCCAATTCATCCCAAAGGTGTCCAGTTGGGTTGAGGTCAGGGTTCTGTGCAGGCCACTTGAATTCCTCTACATAAACCTTGTTGAACCATGTCTTTATGGACCTTGCTTTGTGCACAGGGGCATTGTCATGCTGGAACATGTTTGGGCTAGGCCTCTTATTTCCAGTGAAGGGAAATCTTAATGCTACAGCATACAAAGACATTCTAGACATTTTAGATTCTGAAATCTAGACACATTAGAAAATAAATGAAAAATAAACATAGTACAAAGTAAGACCTACAAGAATTCTGAATTCTCTTTGTTTCTTTTTTTCAGAGGATGGTTTCACATTCAGGAGGAAACAGAAAGTTCAAATGTACAGAGTGTTCTAAAGCCTTTAAGTATAAACATCACCTAAAAGAACACCTGCGCATCCACAGCGGTTAGTTGCCACAAAAGCACCATTGTATCACTTGCGTTATTTGGTTTGTACACCATGTAACAGACCGTAAGCTCCATTATGCAGAAAGAATTATAGCCAGTGACCTTTGTCATAAAGTTTCTTAACAGGTTGAGTTAAGCTGGATGGTTTACTTTATTTCTGCAGCATTCCTCTGGCATTTATAAATTTGGTTGCTTTTTGAGTCAGGCCAAATTGAATTACATGTGAGTGCTATGTGATTGCAGAATGAACAAATATGATCGTGTTCAGTTCAGTTCAGTTTTATTTATTTGTATAGCGCTTTTAACAATGGACATTGTCACAAAGCAGCTTTACAGAAATATCTGTGTCCTCCTCCTTCTCTGTCTAGGCGAGAAGCCATATGAGTGCTCTAACTGTAAGAAGCGCTTCTCCCACTCTGGCTCCTACAGTTCTCATATCAGCAGTAAGAAGTGTGTAGCAATTCCCCCTGCTGTTAACGGCTTGTCTCACACTCCTGGAGTCAAAGCAGCTCTTACTCTGACTCACCCGACACGTATCCTCTTGCGGGAGAAAGTTGACATTGATAACAAACCTTTAGAGGAACAGCTTCCTTCTAAGAAGATTAAAGAAGAGCCTGATGAGCATGAACTTAAACCTGTCAGAACTACATCGGTTGTTACTACAACCACCATCACCACTACCAGCACTACTAATAATGGGGGTGGGATTTCTATTCAGCCTGCTGCGCCTCAGGGTCTGGTACAGACATTAGTTCTACCTACTGTGGGTCTAGTTCAGCCAATTAGCATCAACCTACGAGACCTCCAGAACATGCTGAAAGTGGCAGTGGACGGGAACATGATGTGGCAGACTGTGGCTAACTCAAGTGCTAATGGAGCTAGTAGTAAGGTTGTTAATCAAGGGCAGCCACAAGCACAAGCAATGCTTGTGCAGTCTCCCCATCCCCATTTGCAGGTGATTTCTGCAATCTCCCTCCCTGTGCTGGATCAGGATGGAAATTCCAAAATTATCATAAACTGTAGTGTAGACCCACAAATTAGCACATCGGATTTGAACACAGCACAGTCGGTATTTCAACATCAATCTGTGGCCCAAGCAAAAGTGCCAGAGCCAAATATGGCACCAGCAGAAGTGGGAAAGATGAATTCAACACAATGTCCAAAAGTGGCACAAACTAACACAACAAAGCCAAATGTCATTCCAACCCAAAAACCACCCACCTCTAGACCAGTACCTGCACAAATAAGTATACTTAAATCCACACAGTCAGCTGCTCCAAATAAAGCAGCATCCATAATAAAGGTCACAAAGCTGGTCCCCGGACAGACAAAGCATACACAGCCAGCATTGTTGCTTTTAAGAACAGTCAATGGGTCTCAGGGCCTGGTGGTGAAACAGTTAGCAGCCGTGAACCCACAAGTAACTCCAACTATAGGAACTACAGATCTGAAATCAACCCCAGAATGTACCATCATGGCAGCAGAACACAATTCACTTGAGCTGAACCAGGTTGCAGAAGAGACCAATACCTCTAGGAACAACTGCCTGCCTGAAGATCTGAGGCCCACTGTGCTACAAGGAATTCAGCTCAAAACTGAAACAGAGTCTGAGATTAAGACAGAATGTTCCAAAGCTTTACAGATAGAGAGAGAGAAGGAGAGAGAAAGGAAAGAGGGAATGATGGCACAGAGTGATTCAACAATGGCTCACAGAAGTGTTGTTTGTGGTGATGGCTTCCATAATTATGCTACATGTCTTTTTTGTGACAACAGCCCCAGCAGCACTGATATCCTGAATTGTCTCAACAGCAGTGAACAAGGATCTGAACAAGGATCTGACAAGTCTCTCTCTTCTTTGCTGGGGGAGGGAATCTTTAGAAGCACAGATCAGCCCCCAGTGAAGAGTCTCCTGCCCCTCCTTGAGGCATACAGCAAAGACTCACACCCCAGTGAAGAGCAGCTCTCTCGAGTTGCAGAATTGGTCAGCTTGCCTGTGGATGTGGTCAGTAGGTGGTTTCAAAGAATGCGCTTAAAGAACATACTACTCCACCACCCTGAAAATCCCCAAAATGGGCAACAGGTAATCACAGGACACTGAGCTGTTGTGCCTTTTAAAATTCTAGCTCTGACATAAATAAATCAGATATTCCGTATCCAATATTAGCATACTCACTGATTAGCAATCGCAATGATTATTTAATCAAAACCTTACAGTTTTAATTTTTTTCACAGACTATCGCAAACTCTCAACTAGAGCCCAGTATGGACACCCAGACCCAAATCCTGCACACTCCAACTGAACCTCACAATGAGGAATCAGTGGGCCAGAACAGTAACCCTCCTCCTCTAAATGTGTCTACAAATGATCTCGGCATCATAAAGACAGAGTATCTGGAAGAGAAAGGGCAAGCCGAACCTTTGGATCTCTCACTCCCAAAGTCCTCTTGTTGTAATGGTAACACCTCTGTCACCATTTCGGTGTCTGCCACCAAATCATCTGTCCCTACCCAAGAGGAACCGCTTAATCTCACATGTTTCAAGAAAGACACATTGGATGGCAACACCATTTATGTGACACAGTCTGCCACAAGTCCGATAAACATCATAGCCACACCTTTGCCAACTCTGCTGGCCATAGCAGAGCCTGGTGGAATTTCCTGCCTCAGAGCTGCCATCTCCACCAAACAGCGCACCATCCTCATTCCCCAGCTATCCTACACATACACTTCCCCTTCCACCAATAGCAAGGCTAACACCACCACTTCCTCCAGCAACAAGGCTAACACCATCACCACACCACCATCCACAGACACACATGGAACAGTACACAGTGGCTGTCAGGTAAGAAAGCATCTGACTTATCAAGTGAAACATTACCGCTATATGATTTTATGTCCAAAGTCTTGTTGGCTCTCTTAATTCTCCAATATTGTGCCTTCTTACATAACCATAGAATTTCACTGCTTATCCTCAGCTTACTGACCATCCTGCCTATTTTTTCAGAAGGAAAAGACTGATGCTGGAGATGAATCCATGTCTGGGTGGGAGGGGCTGAATGACAGCAACCTCTCCCCCAGCAAGAAGAAGAGGAAGATGCTTGGTGGCCAGTATGCATGTGACCTGTGTGACAAAATTTTCCAGAAGAGCAGCTCTTTACTACGTCACAAATATGAACATACAGGTACATTTAAAAATGTCAAAGGTTTAGAGTCTAGAAAAACTAAGGTTGTTTTTGCAGGCCAAAGTCTAGGCCAAATTGTCACCATATGTACAAGGAGTCATTTAAAACTTGGTTGGAGAAGGAATTCTAATAAGCATGAGTGGCTATAGATTATTTGACCACTAGTGGTTTACAAGTGGACATGTACTCTGGTGTACAAAAGTTTGGAATCACTAAGAAGTGTCTTTGTTTACGACAGAATGGAACTGACCCAGAGGTAAGGCTGGCTTGTAGATAATTTTTCTATGATCTAATGGTGAACCTCATCCTACAAGAGCTTAATAGGTTTGAGATCTGGGGATTGTGCTGGCCAGGCCATCAAAGAAAGTACGTCATCTGCCTGTTTCTTCACCAAACATTTTATCTTACCAGTTTGCTGTGGATCTTTGTCCTGCTACATGATGAAATCACTGCACTGGCCACATAGGATGTTATGTCAGATATGCACTTTGCCACCATACCATTACACTTCCTCCACCATGCTTGACAGAAGGTGTCAAGCCCCAAATATGTTCTCTTTGATCCAAACACTACAAATTAGACGAATCCATCCATAATACTTATTACCAGTTATCTAATGTCTGATTCTTTTGCTGTTTGAATCTTTTCTTTTAATATGACAATTTAAATATGACTATTTAAGAAAACATCCAATTGAGGACCTGTAGAGCAGTCTTTTTTGTTCAGTTGTGCATCTGATCTTAATACTTCTTTTTCTATCTTATTTAGATCCAGTTTGCCCACTTTTGTATGAAATCTTAAATTTCTTGGCAATCTGATGCATGTTATAGCCTTCCTTTTGCAAACAACAATATATTGTCATGTTTCTTTTTTGAGATAAATTTTTTTTATTGTTTTTTTTTTCAAGAATGATAGTTGCATTTGGGCATCAGTTATAGAAACAAGGATCCAACAGGGGCATTGTCATGCTGAAACATGTTTGGGCTAGGCAGTGAAGGGAAATCTTAGTGCTACAGCATACAAAGACATGCTATAAAATTGTGTGCTCCAAAATTTGTGGCAACATTTTTGAGAAAGGCCCACACATGGGTATGATGGTCAGGTGTCCACAAACTTTTGGCTATATAGGTAGTTTTTCCTTGCCACATTAGCCTCTGGCTTGCTCATTAGGGATGAATTCATAAATTTAAAATTTATATCCTGAATTTAGATATTTCTATAAAGCTGCTTTGTGACAGTGTCAATTGTTAAAAATGCTATACAAATAGAATTTAATTAATTGAATTGAACTGTACTTCAGGTTCACTACAACACAACAAGTTTTGGTTACTTTAGAAACCAGCCTATAATTCTGATACAACCTTGTTACCATGGTGCTTTGGGTTGATTCAGTTACTTTAGAAACTTTTGTCAGAATTGTACAGAAATATACCTAAACTCCTCCTGCTAGTTATAAAATAAAGAAACCAATAGAGTTGTCCTTGTCCTTAAAACTCCTTTCCAGGTTTTTTAAATGATGGAGTTCCCTAAAAAGCACCAGTGTAAAAATAAAGAACTGATTATTCTTGCTTTTATGTAGAATCCCATGCTGGATGGCTTGCCAGTTGTAAGGGGGGAAGGGGAAACTTTTTTTTTTTTTTCAAATTCTTCGAACTTGGTGAAAAATGTGAATGTCTATATTCCAATAAGGCACACGTGAAAAGCACCACTGATTCACCAGAGCCAGATTGAACCCAGAGAATCTAAAACCTTTACAATATATATCCCTTGAACTGTAATTGTAACCCACATGTAAATATTTGATATCCTTTTGACTGAGATAGTCCCTTTAAATCTACTCCTGTTCCCATCCTATAATTGGCTCAACTTTCTGATTTGATTAACATCTTGGTATGAGTGAGAAAATGAGGTCAGACCATTATTTGTGACTGTAATGACTTTTATATTGTGGTAAAAGCTTGTCAGTCTTAAGACATGGAAGAGAAGAACCTGAAGTGTTTGGGTTGGAATCACACCAGATGAAAACCAACTTGTCCAGCAGACTCTGTAATTTTTTACATGTACGCATTTGATGCTTTTTGACCATTGGAATCACATATAATCAGACCCCTCCCTTTTGAAAGGATGCCCAGTAGTAGTGCCATCCTGCCTTACTTTCAATAGGGAGAATTTCCCATCATTGAATCTCAGATCAAATTAATAATGGCACACAGTGTCCATCTTAAATTTGAAACAAAAGCTTTTGAAAATAATCTTGGGGAGGAAAACAGTTAGAAAGATCACATCTGAAATTATGATTTAAAATCAGACACAAAAAGTGAAGTGAAGTGAAGTGTGGCCAAGTATGGTGACCCATACTCAGAATTTATGCTCTGCATTCAACCCATCCAAGTGCACACACACAGTAATGAACACACACACTGTGAACACACACCTGTAGCAGTGAGATAGTTTACCTGAAAACACAAGGTAAAATCAAAGACAAAACACTTTAAGGTGATATCCTGTGTGTGTGTGTGTGTGTGTGTGTGAAGTGTCATCATACACTATACACCCTGTACAATAATATCCTTTATTTGTGATATAAGTGACTTTAATGGACAGTGTGAATGCAATTGTGCAAATGTCCTCTACAATCTCCTTTCCTCCTTTAGTCACTTCTGTAAGTATGGATGTGTGGGAAGAGCTTGCTTGCCTACAAGGGCCTTTTAATATTTTTTTTTCCGCAGTTTTTGTTTAATGATCTGTTACAGTGGATGTTACAGTAGATGTTACATCTACATTCTCAGGTAACATCTGTTACAGATGTTACAGATGTTACCTGAGAATGCCATCCATGAATCTTATAAATTTCCACCATGACTGGGTTTCCTTTGGATAGTTGTTAGCTCCTCTAGCTTCTCTAGAACTGGATGCAATCTTGTGCTGTTCATTGACCTATGAAGTGTCAGGTTCATAAGGACAGGACCCACTGCTACATTTTCCTTGGTCTGTTTGTGTTTGATGGAAACTTAAAGACACATACAAACAGAGAGTTGCCTCCTACTTTGTCCCCATATGTACATATGTACATTACACATAAAAAATTAACATATTATGAACCTTCTCCAAATCATCAAGCATTCAGCTAGCAACTACTTGTGCCTGATCTACAGTCCTGCTGTCCAAGCAATAATGTGTCTAACAAAGTATTTGTGGACTCCTCTTCTTGCTGTCTTTTCAGCAATCTCAATTCAGTTTCTAAATTGCTCAAGCAGGTCTTGATATGCCAAACTTCTTTTTTGTGAAGTGTGCGTGAAAAGTCTTGCTGTGTGCCCCATCTTCCGACAGCTTCCCCTAAACTGACTGTTAAAAAAAACCTTTGGGTCTGTGATGGAAATTGCAGACTGATTTAGAAAATTTCTTCTTTCGCTGTCTGCTTTCTGAGGTAGCAACTAGATTTCTCAATTCTACAACACTTTGAGTGGTCAAAATGAAGTGCTTTGTCATTTTTTAAAATCATTTCCTTTTATAGTATGGTATGCATACCTGGACTAGTCTGTGGAATTAATGCAGACGTAAATGTGAAGTGTTGCTGGGTGGCATTTAACATTCCACTGTAAACAAACACTTCCCCCAACTTGCATATGATACAGGGTGCTCCCCTGGTTGCATTGTCACCTCGGTTGATTTTCTCCAGTTAACTAAATCAGTCCCAAGACATCTGAGCAGAGTCTCTCTCCATGTCTTTTTCTGCTGTTCTGTTAAGAACATTCTGGAATTGTGCTCCAGTGAACATGTGAGGAAGGCAAGACATAAGCAGTAAAGATGCATCCAAATCAGACAAATTGTACAGATTTACCATATACTCGAGATTTGACATGATCTCTGTTGGATGTCTCTGATATCAATTATTTGTATAGTGCTTTTAACAATGGGCATTGTAACAAAGCAGCTTTATAGAAATATATAAATTCCAGATATAAATTTTTAAATTTATTAAGAATGGAGAAGTACCCAAAGCAGAATTTTTGGAGGCAATCACTCATGCCTATATAATCATTACCACTTTGTGGAACATTAGTTGTATGTAGTTTATTCATAACATATTTGAAGGCATCTTGAGCATAGTGAAGATTACAACATGGTGCCAGTGAGGTCGGCTGCTGTCATGACTGCTCAGATTGTTTTTGTTTATTTTTTGCATTTTCCCTTACTTTTGACACTTTTCTTTTCACCATGGCTATTACCAGATACAACAGAAACATCCTTATATTGGTTTACAATCCATTCACCTATCACTGCTTTTAATACCGGTTTCCTGTTGGTTGAGTGAGATCCTGAGGAGGAACAAAGAACATGACCTGAAGTGGCGGCCCTGAGGGAAATGAGCCGGCGTCAGGGACAGGCTGAGGGTTCAAGCACAACATGCTCCCCTGCTTAAGATCCTGCTAGCCAATGTCCAGTCTCTGGAGAAAAAGTTTGATGACCTCAGGGCCAGGGTAAAGTTCCAGAAAGACATTCAGTACTGCAACCTCCTCTGCTTCACTGAAGCATGACTGAACCCAATGGAACAGGACCACACCTTCCAGCTGATCGAGTTCTTCTCAGTTTACTGCATGGACAGGACAGTGGAGTCAGGGAAATGAAGGTGAGGTGGAGTGTGTCTGATAGTAAACGGTGCGACAGCACATGCATTGTTTCTCTCACATGCTCCTGCACACTCAATGTAGCGCTCCTTACCATCAAATGTCAACCTTTCAACCTTCCTCAGGAATTTACCTTGGTCATAGTCAGTGCCGTTTATATTTCAACTCAGGCGGACACAGACATTGCCTTATGCAAACTACATGAAGCTCTCACTCAACAACCAGACTTATCACCAGGACGCTGCGCTCATTGTGGCAGGGGACTTTAACAATGTCAGCCTCAAATGTGCAGTGCCAAACTCCACCAACACATCGCCACCAACACATCGCCTGCCTCACCAGGGGTGAAAGGATCCTGGACTATTGCCACACTCTTTTCAGAGTTATAAGGTCTCATCCACCATTTAGGAAATTAGACCATGTTGCCATCTTCCTCATGCCTAGATACACACAAAGGCTGACTCCGGTTCAGAAAACTCCAGTTCAGAGGGAGGACGGAACAATTGGTGGCTGTTTTGCAGGATGACGCAGACTGGGACATGGTCAGGTGTAGTGATTCAGCGATAACTTCATTAATTTTTTCTATGGCAAAATTGAAAATATCCGGCAAAAAAATTCAGACTATAAATTTAAAACCAGAGAGTTTTATAACTAACCCTGTAGATGATAATAATATAACAACTAAATTAAATAATTTCACTAATTTCCTCATCAAAATCATCAACTTGTATACTAGATCCCTTACCTATATGTTTCTTCAAACAGATAATTCGAGAAGCAATCAAACCTATTCTAAAAATAATCAATTCTTCCCTTAGCAGTGACTATGTACATAAATCATTTAAACTAGCAGTTATTAAACCCATGATTAAAAAACCTGACCTCAACCCCGGTCAGTTGTCCAACTGTAGGCCAATATTAAACCTCCCTTTTATATCCAAGATCCTAGAAAAGGTTGTAGCACAGCAGTTAAGCTCATAGCTACATAGGAATAACATTCATGAAATGTATCAGTCAGGATTTAGGCCTCATCATAGCACAGAGACAGCACTAGTTAAAGTGGTAAATGACCAACTACTGGCCTCTGATCAGGGTTGTGTCTCGTTGCTTGTGCTGCTTGACCTTAGTGTAGCTTTTGATACCATTGATCATACTGTTCTCCTTGATAGACTAGAAAATGTTGTTGCTGTTAAGGGAGCAGCCCTCTGCTGGCTCAGGTCTTATTTGACCGATCATTATCAGTTTGTAAACGTAAATGGTGAATTCTCTATGCATACTAAGGTAAAGTTTGGTGTTCCACAGGGTTCTGTTTTAGGCTCACTGCTTTTTTTTTTTCTTTATTTATATGCACTATCTCTGAGCAAAATTATTCATTAACATGGTATTAGCTTCCACTGTTATGCTGATGACATATATTTGTATGTTTCAGCAAAGCCAGATGACAGACAACAGCTTAATAAAGTTGAGGAATCTGTAAAGGACATTACACACTGAATGCTTTTTAACTTTCTTTTACTTAATTCTGACGAGACAAAAGTACTTCTACTAAGACCTCATACAGCTAGAAGTAAGCTTTCTGGTTACATAGTAACACTGGATGGCCTTTCTGTTTCATCATGTGCAGCAGTAACACCAAATACTAACTTCCGGAAAGAGTACGCTGTGCGCGCTTTTGCTGCCGCTTCTTTCTGGTACTTTTCGTTTGTTTGTTTTGTTTGTGTTTCGTGTCTATCGTTGCATCTCCTCTCCTGCTCTTCTGGATACCTGACTTCACTGGATTATAGTTTGGACTTTACTGTTGTCATTTTCCGTGGATTATAACTCTGATTGGATAACCTGTACTCATCGCTGGCTTTTCATCCAAATCGCACCACTCTGCTGTTGTCTGTTGATCTTCACACTCCATTGGGCCTTCTACATAGCTGGCGGGTGAGTCTCCACTCCCTTGTTTTTCTATCGTGGACAGTATTTTGGATGGTGGGGCACCCCATGCGATCTAATTTGACTGATAAGGTCTCCATACTGCGTTGATTGTGCTTTATCAGCGGTGTGAGTGCTGTGGCTCTCTTGTGTACTATTGCAAGAGTAGTGTGTTCTCCAATCGCCAATGATGTGCCTTTTCATCTACCATGTCCATCACCACTCGCAACGTTCCAGTGCCTGCTCTGCTTAGAGTTATAACTCTGGGCTTATTATTCAGCTGTGTTGTTGATATGGCGCTCA
>CM074965.1:8654149-8673667 GCA_037577455.1 Pangasius macronema | reverse complement strand
ACATGGAGCTGCCAGGCAGGAGGCGAAGAGGAAGGCCAAAGAGGAGGTATATGGAGGTAATAAATGAGGAGATGAAGATAGTGGGTGCAAGTGTTGAGAATGCAGAAGATAGGGATAGGTGGAGAGTGACCCCTGTGGCGACCCCTGAAGGGAAAAGCCGAAAAAGAAGAAGAAGAAGATTAAATAAACTGAAACAGTATAACTGATTCTGATAGCAGTTACACTCATTGTCCATTGTCATGTAATGGTTAAAAAATGTACATTATGTGCAGAGTGCAAGCAGGGATTCTAGCAAGACTAGCTCTGACAACATAACTTAAAGGGAGAGCCAAAAGGTAAAACAGACATGAGGGCACATGTCTGGGACATAGAGCAGCCAGCCACTCCACTGTCAACATTGGCCTGTCAGCGTCTTTACCACCTTAGATGGTTAAGGGGCTTAAAACTGCTCTCTAAGGTGGTAAGGAGCTTCTACACCTCCACAAGCAGTAGCATCCTGACGGGAAGAATCACAGCCCGGTTTGGAAACGGCACCAAGCAGGATAGGCAGGCTCTCCAGAGGGTGCTGTGCACACAATACACACTGAGCTCCCTTGCCAGGAAGATAGTGAAGGACCTCAGCCATCTGAACAATGGACTTTAGTCTCTGTTGTGGCCAGGGAAGCGCTTCCACACCCTGAAGGCCAACATAAAGAGAAGGAGGAGGAACTTCTTCCCACAGGCCATTCGGGCCCTCAACCAGGACAACACCTAGTAATTAGACCTTGGAATTCTTTTTTTACACAATATCCACACCCCTTACATTCCTACAGTTAATATACCGATATTATTCTGTATTTATAAATATTTATTTTATATGTTAGCTTTTTCAGTGCAGCTACTTTAGATTAACGTTACACAGTATTGTATTTTACATACAACCGCACATATCTGCACTTTATGTAGTCCAATATCTTTTACAAATATATCATATAAATAAATAAATAATTAGTATAAATAGTGACTCACTCTTTTAGCAATTTCTTGTTTCAACAGCTCTGTTTCTTCCTTAAAAATAACCTCTAAGTTATTTTAACCTTCCTTAAAATAACCTGGTCATTTTACAGCAGTATCAGCGTACAGAGTGCCTTAGCTTATTTTCACTTGCTTGAGCTTGTTTTTCTGCCTCCACTCTTCTTAGCCACTTCTTTAGAACATTAATTGTGGAAAAAAAATTGCTTGAAATTTCTTTCCTCACTTTTGGGATCAGGATAGGGATCATCCATAGCATTCTCAATCCCATCCCTACATACACATACATACCCTGTGAACCATGTTTGGTAATGTATTTAACAACCAGATCTGCCATTATTAAATGCTTACACAATACAGCAATTCAGCTGTTTATGACAAACTTTTTACAAGTCAAAATTATGTCAAACTCCTGTGTATCTGTGAAGTTCGCATACTCTGTGCAGGTAAAACATTCAAATTTAAACAATGGCATAGTCCATAGGGCATAAACCACACTGCTTTGGGTTTACTTTATAATTTAAATAGGAAACCAAAAAAGCTTAGCCTAGTTTAAAACACTACCACAATATGTAGAACCAGACCACACTACTTCAGGTTTACTAGATTTAAACTAAGATGAAAAAAACACAAACAAAACGAGCCATGGCGCATTGGGCTTAGAACATTTTGCTAATTTAAAATGCGGCCCAAGTTTTCAACTTAATTTGAACCACTGTATGTTGGGTTCACTACAACACAAGTTTCATCACAACTTTGTTACCACAGTACTTTGGGCTGATTCAGTTACTTTTGAATCTTTTATCAGAATTGTGTGGAATTGTATCTGAACTCCTCCTGCTAGGTATAAAATAAAGAAACCGATAGCATTTTTAACGATGGCATTCCCTAAAAAGCAGCAATGTAAACAGAAAGAACCAATTATATGTTCTTGCTTTTCTGGAGAATCCATTGCTAGGGGCTCACCAGGTGTAAGGGGGGAAAAAGGCTTCTTCAAAGTTGGCAAAATGTATTTATTCCAATAACAGCAGTAGCAAGGCATGTGTGAAAAGGACCTCGGATTCACCAAAGTCAGACTGAACCCTGAGCATCTAAAACCTTTACAATATATACCCCTTGAACTGGAATTATGTAAACATTTGGTATCCTTTTGACTAAGATGATCCCTTTTAATCTACTCCAGTTCCCATCCTATAATTGGATCAACTTCCTGATTTGGTTATCAACTTGGTGTGTAAGTGGGAAACTGAGGCCAGACCATTTGTAACTATGATGACTGGGATATTTTCAGTAATAGCTTATTAGGCTAACAGTGAGAGAGGAACCTGAGGTGTTTGGGTTGAGATCACAACCCAAAACCAATTTTACCAGCAGACTCTGTAAGAAATTGTAAGAAATTACAATACCTTGCAATCCAAGGAATGATGATTTACTTGCTTTATTAAACAGAGTAGGAGGGTCTGAACCTCTTACTTCTGGGATGGCATTGTACAAGATTTTGGAATGCGCCTGTGGGAATTTGTGCCCATTCAGTCAAAAGAGCATTTGTTAGGTCAGGCACTGATGTTGGACGAGAAAGCTTGGCTCGCAGTCGACATTGCAATTCATCCCAAAGTTGTTCATTGCAGTTGAGGTAAGGGCTCCACGCAAGCTTGTCAAACCATGTCTTTATAAACCTTGCTACCAAAAATTGGAAGCATACAATTGTTTAAAAAGTATGCTGTAGCATTAACATTATCCTTACTGCTGGCACCTAGCATTCTCCGGTACGTAGCATCTGCCAAACTCAGATTTGTCTGGCAGACTGTGAGATAATGAAGCATGATTCATCACTCTAGAGAACATATGTCCGCTGCTTCAGTGGCGGGCATTCTTTTGATCTTACACTTGTGTGCAGCTGCATGGCCATGAAAAGCTATTTATGAAGCTCCTGACACACAGTTTTGTTTCCACATGTTTGATGCTGATGTTTCGGGAAGTAGTTTGGAACTGTTGTGAGTGATGCAACAGAGGATAGGTGATTTTTATGTGAAATAGGCACTCAGTGGCCCTGTTCTGTGTGTTTGCATGGTCTACCATTTCATAGTTGAGCTGTTTTTGCTCCTAGATGCATCTGTTTCACAGTAATAGCACTTACAGTTGACTGGGGCAGATCTAGCAGGGCAGAAATTTCACAAACTGACTTGTTGCAAAGCTGTCATCCTAAGACAGCCCCACATTTAAAGTCACTGAGCTCTTCATTATGACTCATTCTACTGCCAGTTTGTCTAGAGATTGCAAGGTTATGTCCTTGATTTTAGGTACCTGTTACAAGTGGGTGTGGCTGAAATCCATGAACTCAATAATTAGGAGGAGTGTCCACATACTTTTGGTCATAGTGTGTTAATAACTATATTTTAAAATCAATTTAATGGTATATAGATAAAATAAAAAGTATATATTCTTTAAAAAACAAAGCAATTTGTTAGTGATTCCAAACTTTCTGAGTCTAGTGTAACATAGAAATGTAGTGATAAGCTAAGTAATCAGTTTGTCTTAGCTTTTAGCCCAAGTAAGGGCTAACACAAATTGATTACTTAGCTTATCAGTCAAAAGTCATTGAACAGAAAGCTGGTCTATATGCACTCAAAAATACTTATATCTCACAGTAGACATATTATTATTAAACAGTGTAGAAGAGTGTACAGCATTGTTGTGGAATATATATCAAATTTGCATTTTTACTGTCACCATACAGGTAAACGTCCTCATGAGTGTGGAGTCTGTAAAAAGGCATTTAAACACAAGCACCACCTAATCGAGCATTCACGACTACATTCCGGAGAGAAACCATACCAGTGTGATAAATGTGGCAAACGCTTTTCGCACTCCGGCTCTTACTCCCAACACATGAACCATCGCTACTCCTACTGCAAGAAGGAGGTTTGTGACCAGCCAGAGCCAAATAATACTTCATCTACACCTCCCTCACAGCTTGACTCAGATGAGAGGGAGAGCGAAGCTGAGGAGGAGATAGATGATGATGAAGAAGCAGAAGGAGAAAAAGATGGTGAGGAAGATTTTTCTGACTTTGACATGAGTGACATAAGAGTGGTCAGGGTTGGTGAGGAATATGATGAAGAGGGGGAGGATGGGGGGAGGGGAGAGAAAAAACAGGTGACAGAAGAGGACCCAGTGGAATTGGATTCTCTGGAAAGTAAAGTGAAGACTTTGGGCATGGAAGACATGATTGACAGCAAAACAGAGGAGGAAATAGGGAAACCAGTGGAAAATGATCTGTTCAATGACACTGTAGAAAACAACTAATGATGTTTCTAGTAACTTCAATTTGCTCTGTGAAAGATTCCCTTGGTTGACTTTGGAAGAATTATTTTGTGTTATTAATTTACTGTGTATGAATCACAGGTGTGCCTGATCCACAAATTGCAGCAGTCTGTAAACTAGCTATATTACAAATCAGAACATTTTAAATTTCATTAACCAGATTCAACTGAAAAGTTTTACTGAACCTCAATGTCCAGTTGTTTGTTATTGTTACTGTTGACTTTCTTTGAATTGTTCCATCTGCAGTCAGGTGACATTTCTACACATTTTTATTGCCAGCGAAGTTTACTAAATCAGTATTTTATCAATATTTTAGTACTTCTTTTAGATAAAAACTAAGATGCACTGTAGGTACATTTATGATTTTATTTATGGATGCATAATGCCTCAAGCAAATACCATTCAGTATTTTTATTCTAATTAGGCCAGCCAGTGTTAGCATAGCATTTTTGTTTTTGTGTTTGTATGAAGGAAATATGTTTGCACTTACATACCATGGGATCATCTATAAAGATAAAAAGTAATTGATATATGTAATCCATTAAACAGCTAAATTATTATATTTATGGTATAAATTATGTTTGGTTGGAATCTATATTCAATTCTAATTTTGTGTAAACACTCCTAAATGCTAATATCTGCAAAAAGAATTGGACAATGTTTAAATAGTAATAATTACAGTGTAAGTTGTTCATGAAAAAATTTCATGAAGTGGTCATCTTTGCTATGTTGGTTTTTTTTTATAGATGATACATACTATAAAGTGCACTTTTCTGTGGTATAGTATGTAGGAAAATGACACATCTTAAATACACTTGAGTCAGGGAATTGTGTGTCACAAACTTAGAACCAGTGTTAGCTCTCCTCCTTTACAGAATTATATTCAATTAAGGGTGCAGCAGAGGTCCAGAGAGTTCTGTGATAGAGTACTTATAGAAATACAGCTTATATAATCTTTTAATTTTATAGCGTCCTCCTCAGAACATGTACTTAGAGAGATTAAAAATAATAACACTTGTTAATTTACCATTTGTACTAGTTTGTTAACCATCATTTTTTTAAGCCATTTATAATACAAGTATTTAAGTAATGTGAACTGTTAGATACTGTTAGATTTGCAGATCAGATAGTTTATCATATGCAGTTATATGAGAACACATTGTTTCACTTTTAGCATTAGTGAATTCTTAATGTGTTAATTTGTGATAGATGAACTATGAAAGGTTCTATGGAACCCCTTGCCAGCCTTATGCAAGACCGCCAAGCTGTCTGTGCCATTCATTCCTATTAATTTGCTAATCCATAAACAAATGAAACCATTTTGAAGCCAATTTATGAAGTATTTTAAAACTTGTCTAGATGTGTTGTCTTTGACAAAGTATTCTAGAAAACAAATTGTTTAATTTTGACTTGTGTAATGTTAAGCCAGTTTTAGAATTTTTTTGTGACATTTAAAAAAAAAAGACAAATTTACCATTTATTATGATGGAGAAGTGAATCATGGAGACTGTTACTATGTTATAGTTTGGATTTCCATTTTTTTCGGATTCTGGCCTTGTGAATACTTATGGCTGCTTATGTTGACTTAGAGCAGTATGACGTTTCTATTTGAAATGGTGTGGATGCCAGTGGTTTGGAATCTTACCATCAAAGGGCCATTATGAATCTTAAGTATTTTTCCCACTAATGAAGCAATAATTAATTATTTTAATTATGCTTAGTTATGTTACACTTAGTAATTTACCTAAGGGTAATTACTTAACAGTGTGGCATAAGTGAATTGGTCACAAGTGGAACAAAGTCTCTGGCCCCCACACTACTGCTTTGGAGCCAATAAGCATTTGGATTAAGTTATAGGAAAAGGAAGAAATGACAATGTGATAGTAGGCAAGTTTCCATCCACTTTTTGCGTTTTTCTGTTATTGGCAATGTGAAAGTGCGTAAAAAAAAAAAAGTTTGCAAAATTTTCTGTCTACGATTGTCTACATCCAGTTGGCTGTTTACAGATAAAATGGTGTGCGTGATGTCAAACTTAAAAAAACAAATTGTCGCATACGTTTTGGTGTATCGCAAAAGAAATCTGCCCTTGAGCCATTTCCTTTACATAATTTTGTGTATATTGCAAATTGTATATCATTTGCATCCCACGTGTCCTTAAATCTTTGTAAAGTGGAGAGACTATTGAGACAATAAATTGAAATTGGCTGGCTTACTGTCAATTTACTTTCACAAACAATTGCAATTGTATGAAATGTCAGAAGACGACGTCAGGACAGAGTAGTTGCTCGGCTGATAGGGTTCCATAACTGCCCTTATGCGACAAAGCCCATAGGTCTGGGACAGACCATGCAATATAGTGTTCTTAGAGGTAGTGGTAGAGAGACACTTCACAGAAAGTCTCTGGCTGCAACATTTTAGAATGTCACAGCCCACGTTTGTGATGCTACGCCAATTAATTGGTCCTGATGTTACGCCTGATGCATCGCAGGTTGCCAATGACTACCGGTTCCGACATGAAAGCAGATTCAAGCTGGCAACCTATGCTGAGTACAGAGTAGTGGGGGAAATTTCTGGGTTAGTAAAAAGGGCAGTCCATTGCCATGTATATGCTGTGTGCACAGCTATTTAAATAAAAAATAATCTGGCTGTCCAACATAGCGGAGGCCAATGAAAGTCCATACCGTAATTCCTCATCACATCTTGTGCCAAAAGTTTTACAGCATGCTGGATGGCACGCACATCCCAATTCTTCCCTCAGTGAATGGATAAATTCCGTCACGTGACATTCCGTCAGGGACATTTGTTTTTGCATGAATGCCATTTTTCTCAACAAAAACTGTTTCCACATTATTTTTTCGCAACATTTGAAGTATCGACATAGAAGTTATGCACTAAAGTTAAATGAAAAAGATTATGTCAACGCTTGTTAAATTTTATCAATAATTTGCATTTCCATCAGCTATATTGGTAAACATTTAAATGCGCTAAACTTTTTTTCGCAAAAAAAATCCTTGGATGGAAACGTAGCTAATGAAGGAATGAACACATTCTAGTGAAGGAGTGCACTTGAGGTCAGACAGAAGAGCGTGAATGTGTGTTTGTTTTTTTAACCATTACAAATTACAGTATTATTCATTGTAATGTATTATTTGTAATGTTTGTGTTTACATCAATGCACATGTATATTGTGTATTTTTACCATCAGTATTAAAATATCAATGACAGTGATGTTTTTAGTAAGATTTTCCATTTTCTGTTTTTCTTCTCCATGCATATGTGCAATAGTATAGTTCATACTAAAATCTTATTCTGATTTGATTAGTTTTACATGAGAGGTGGGGTAATGTGCTTATTACTGGACTGTCTCTGGGATTTTAGCCCTGTCTGAATCTGTCCGTTAATTTTATAGATTGCAGGTGTACTTGTTTTACATTGTATAAAGAGACTGGTTAAAAAACAGCTAATACACTTTGTTGGTATTTGGTGGCATTGCCTTTTATTTGCTTGAATTTAAACCAAATTCAATTCAGTTCAGTTCAATTCAATTTTATTTGTATAGCGTTCTTTAACAACGGACATTGTCACAAAGCAGCTTTACAGAAATAAATACATTCAAGATATAAATTTTAAGTGTATGAATTTATCTCTAATGAGCAAGCCAGGGGTAACGGTGGCAAGGAAAAACTCCCTGAGATGATATGAGGAAGAAACCTTGAGAGAACCCAAACTCAAAAGGGAACCCATCCTCATCTGGGTGACAACAGATAGTGCAATTATAAATAAATCCCTTCTATAACTGTGTACTACATGGTCAAATAGTGCAATTGTGTAATGAGGAAATTCATAACAGTTTTCACATGAAGTCTGTTTGTTGAACTTATCCACTGTTCACTGATGGAGACTTGAGTGCAAAACAATCATATCAATTGTAGTCCTAAGCCATCATCGCGTAACTGTTCATATGAATTGTGGTTCAAGGCAGTCTTCATTGTTTTTAAGTGGTACCATCCTCAGTGATTTCAGTGATCATCAGGCTGTCCATGTGAGGCCATCTTCATCAGCAGTGAGTGATTTCCAATTGCTGAGAACTCCAACCAGAGGTAGGGCATCAGGATGGATCAGGCAGGTCCAAAGAGCAGAATGGGTCAGGATCATTGGTATCTCAGGAGTAGCATGTGTAGCTCGACAGGAAGAGAGAGAGAGACAGAGAGAGAGAGAGGGAGAGATTATTAGGTATGCTTATTGTCCCGTAAGGGTTAAGGAAAATGCGTGTAAGCAGTCTCAAGCAAGACTAGCTATGACAGCATAACTGTCATATGAGGGCGCCCTGGGACAGACACTCAACTGTCAAACCTGAGTGAATGTCTACACTATAGCGAGTGTGTGAAGTGCGAGTTATCTCGTAAGAACGCTTGGAATTAGCGTTTCCCCACCTCACTGCGTGTGTGTGTTCTGGTTTTGTTGATGCTGATCGTACTGTTTGTTTGTGTGCGTGCGTGTGATTTATCCAGTGTTACAAACCAAGTCCTTGTGTTCAGCTCCCTTATTTTTTTTTTTTTAAACCAAAGGGTATGGCGGCAAATCCGTGTCAAAAATTCGAGCGCATTATTGACTCGCGCGCGCGGTAGACGACAACCGCAAGAGGAAAATAGACGTACACGTGTTGAAATGGTGGAACATCCCAAGAATGCAAAGGCTAGCTAGTAAACTGGTAGAACACTTCCTGTCTATTAACAACTGGTAAACATACCGTGTATTTACATATATTACATAATGGAGCATGCTTAGCTGAGAAATGAAGCAGCGCCAGAGTGTGAGGAATGAGTTAGCTTGTGCATACAGATTACAGAAGAATCTGATAAACGAGCACGCGAGTTCTCCTCTTTCCACGAATGTACATCTGTTTTCCTCTCGTGGTTGTAATTACCGCGCGCACGCGAGTGTCAATATGGCGCTCGGATTTTTGGCACGGTTTTGCTGCCATAAAAGAGGAAGTATAAATGTGCTCGCTTGATGTGTGTGTTCATGGTTTGTGTTACATTTTGCAATTCCAAAAAGAACATGGCGTCTCTGAGCTGTAAACTGTATATTCCAAACCCCAAGTAAAGTAAAGAAAAGCTGCACATGCCAAAAAAAAAACAAAAACTAAAACAAAAAAAAAAACATATCCATTTCAGTTAGGTCCCTGAAATAATTCTCTATCATCGCAAAATATTTACGGCAAAGCATAAATAATAAAACAGAGAAATATTCAAATAATCATTTTAAAATAATCAGTGATAATTCTCGGTCCTATATCCACACCTATGTCATTTAAACAGTATCATTAACATTAATGTTAGTGAGCTTGTTTACGGCAAAACAAGTATTGTAATTATTGTATAATTAAATGTTTAGCCCCTGCTGGTGCCCATGTGTAGTGTTGATCATTATGGTCAAACCGTTCAATTTTTTTTTAAAGGTCTGTAAAGGTCTTTGTCCTGGTGATCACCTGCAAACTTCAGTGTGGCTTTTTTTTATCCTGGTCTTGGAGTAGTACCACTTCTATGTTGTGCAACAGCCTTTCAGGCCATGGTGATGTAGGACTTTCTTAATGGTGGAGGTACTTATTTGGTACCTGATGCCTCCAACTCCTTCACAAGTTAGTTTGTTATTGTCTTGGGGTTTAGTTTAACATTTCGTATCAAATTTCATTCATCTTTCCTCAAAGATGCAGTGTGTTTGGTCCCAAGATTTTTATATTTTATACAATTGTTTGTACAGATGCTCATGGTACAGCCAGGTGTTTGGAAATTGCTCGTGAGGAGGAATAGAAATTGTGGAGGTTGAACTTTTTCTTGGCTAAGTTGCTTGGATTTTCCCATGGTATGAAGGGCAAAAAGGCACTGTCTCTGAATGTAGGCCCTTAAATACAGTCACACAGGTGCACTCCCAATTTATGCCTGATTTTGATGATTGGCTAACCAGAAGCTTCTAAATGTTATTACACCAATTTCTAGAATCTTCCATCTATGTTATCTATGTTAATTTATGTTATTGTGAAGTAAAACTGAAATATATCTGTCTCTAAACAGTTGTTATTAAAATTACCTAACGTTTTAACATTTTTTTAAAAGTTGTTGTGAACAAACTATATGCCCTAATAGTCTATGTATATACAAAGATGCATTTTGGTTTTTAAACTGTGAACGAGTTTCTAGGAGAATTGTTTACATTCGTCAGTAGTTTTCCTTTATTCCCTGATTAAAATGAGTGTCCACCTTAAGGCATCTATAAACAAATATTTTCAGAGACAACTGAAGAAATATCATGAGCATTGTATCTCTCTGCATAACATCTACAAAATTTAACAGATTTAATCTTCAATGACTTCCTTGCTTAAAGTGATCTCAGGAGACAATTGTAAGCAAACATTGCACCCATGTGACCATTTCCACCCTTACAAATGTCTGTAGCTCACACTTCACATTCAGATAGTTGAACCAAAATCACCAAGGGATGGAGAAGACACAAAGCACAGTGCCACCGCTCTTTTAATGGAACGGCTACAGTAAGGCATGGTATAATAACAAACATAAATATTAAACATACTTTTACATGCTGATAACATGGCAAACATACGTTAGCAATATTTAGCCTTACTTGTGTATGGGTTATCATGGTTAAAAAAGAAGACAGTACTCTACCTATCACTGTTATTTATCATATATTAACAGACAGTAAAACTTACAAGATGAAGCCTATGTTCGAAGCAAGGAAAATGTGTCCAGTTGTTTAATGTCAGTGCTTTCCACAATATAGAAAAGAATCCTACTTCTGGTTGGAGTTCTCATCACTTGGAAACCACTCACAGCTGCTGAGGATGGCCCCACATGGACAGCCTAAAGATACATGAGATTACTGTGGATGGTACCACTTAGAAACCATGAAGATGGCTTTGGACTTAAATTGATATGAACAGTTTTGCTACGACAGCTTTAGGACTGCAATTTCCATGAACAATTTTGCACTCAAGTCTCAAGTGAAAACTATAATGAATTTTCCTGTTTACACAATTTCACCTTTTGGCCATGCAGTACACAGTTATAGAAGGGAATCATTTATAATTGCACTATCCGTTGTCACTCAGATGAGGCTGGGTTCCCTTTCAAGTCTGCTTCTTCTCATGGTTTCGTCCTCATATCATCTCAGGGAGTTTTTCCTTGCCACCGTCGCCTCTGGCTTGCTTATTAGGAAAAAATACACATGTTCAAAATTTATGTCCTGGCTTTATATATTTCTTTAAAGCTGCTTTGCAAAAATATACATTGTTAAAAGAGCTATACAAATAAAATTGAATTGAAGAACCATGATTTTTCACTAAAAAATATCACTTTTGATATTTATATCACTTGTGATTTCCTTCCTCCAAGTGACTATATACACCGATCAGCCATAACATTAAAACCACTGATAGGTAAAATGAATAACATTGATTATCTTGTTATAATGGCATCTGTCAAGGGGTGGGATATATTAAGCAGCAAGTGAACTGTCAGTACTTGAAGCTGATGTGTTGGAATCAGGAAAAATGGGCAAGCATAAGGATCTGAGCAATTTTGACACATTGTGATGGCTAGACGACTGGGTCAGAGCATCTCCAAAATGGCAGGCCCTGTGGGGTGGTTAGTACCTACCAAACCCATCTGGAACAGAAGAAATACTGTAGCACAAACTACTGAAAAAGTTCATGTTGGCTATGATAGAAAGGTGTCAGAGCACACTGCAGCTTTGTGTATGGTGCTGTGTAGTCAAAGACCTGTCAGAGTGTCCATGCTGACCCCTGTCCACTGCCAAAAGTGCCCACAATGAGAATGTGACTATCAGAACTGGAACACGGAGCAATGAAAGAAGGTGGCCTGGTCTTCAGAAATGGTTTGAGGAACATTACAAACAGTTCAAGGTATTGACTTGGCTTCACAATTAGAGCATCCCTGTGGGTGCATGAATCAGACTATATTAAAAGTATGTCTGTGCATAGTATTAATGTTCAGGGAGACTATTAATTTTCACACTTCCTGAAATATCTAGTAGTAACAAAAGTGGGATTTAACAGAAGATGATTTACTATATTATATTACTATACATTACTATATGGTTTAATTTTAAAAATGTTCCCGTCCTTTTTGAATGAGACTCCCTGATTTGGTGGAACCTGTCACCATGGACCAATCAGACAGCAGGGCTGTGAGACCATTGCAGTATAATTATAATACATTAAGATATTAAGATTATTTGAATAGTACATTTAAGCACATTACAATATGGCAATACTATATCATTTTTAAATATTCCAGCCGTTCAATTTACAGTTTGATTTACTTAATTTGCAGAACTATACTCAATGTCGAGTTCTGGGGTTCCTTTTTATAGCACTCTTACATAAAACAAATGTTAATATGCTCAATAATTCAGATTTTTTAAAAATGATTTACCTCTGAGGTCACGCTGGTATGCCTACAGGTGAAGGTCTTAGGTTGGGAAGGAGCCTCTTACTGTACATTAAGCAGGAAAAACAATATTTCTAACAGACAGATCTGAGCACATAAGACTTTGTGTAGACCACTGTGGCAAGTTAATGTAAAAGCAATGACTGAGTTTACTGGACAGTATTGCTTTTTGCCATTATTATATGCCATTTCTTTGCCATTTCTATAAAAAGGAATTCATTATAATAGTTTGTTCTTTGGCTTGATATACTTAATCCGCTCCATCGCCAGCTTTTTCAACCAGCTTTTGAGCCAGGGTTTCTGATCTTGCTTTGTGGTACAGCTGTCATGTTTTTTTTGTAGTACATGGTGAAAGAGCTGTTGCTGACCATCACTATCTTCAGTATATAACTGATATATATATATATATATATATATATATATATATATATATCAACAGGGATAAATTCACAGTGATAAATTCAAATATTTACAATATATTTTTTGTGAATCCATTTATTTCTGTAAAGCTGCTTTGTGACAATGTCCATTGTTAAAAGCACTATACAAATAAAATTGAATTGAATTGAATATCTAAACTACCACTGTTGAATATCTACCACTCTTTTTGGTACTATTTTGTCCCCTCAAGGCCTACTGAAGGCTTAATGCTGTCTATGTCCTTTTTAGTTAAACACAATGGGCATGGCTATGAGGATTATGCATAATGTCCTTTTAACTATAACAAAGTATAGAGCAGTTTGCATACCAATCTGACAATGCTGGTGATATACTCTTGCAGAATATCGTGGGGAAAAAATACACAAGACACATCTTGATAGATCATCCAGCCCTACTTGTACCCACCACATTTCACATTTAAGTGTTCTGTTTTCATGACCGGTGAATTTTATGTAAAGTGTAGTTTTTAATTATTCTGTTGATTTCATTACTTTTACAGGTCAAGAGCATGCATGTACATTTCTTCTCAGGTTTTTTTGTTTTTTTTTAAATACCTCTTGATGTGTGTGCGTGTGTGGGAAGTGATATACATAAAACATAAAATAATCAGTCCAAAAAAAAAAGTCTTTTCTTAGCTTTAATGCTGAAAGCACAGGCAGGATAAGCAATTACAATTAAACCCCAAGCTAAATCTGTTGTTTGTAAATCAACCTCTCTCCAGCTCATACTACTGGTGCTAGAGTTCAGATCAGTGCTTTGCTGTGGTAAAAGAAAGGACAAGCCTTCTAGATTAAAAAAAGAATAATTTCTAATACAGATAGTACAGATAATTACATTTTTATTATAATCTCTTAAACAGAAATTAAAACCCCTTGCCTTGCCTCAACTTTATTCCAGTTCCAAAATGACATTACACAATATTTTACCACAAGTCCATTTCCATTTTTAAGGTTACTTAATGTGGATGAAGTGATGCAGAAGAAGAAAGTTATGCTCTCTTAATGCCATTAATACTAACTCCTTGCCTATTAACTTATTAACTTTATTCTAATTCAGAACATGTAACCATAAACAGCCAACATTTCTTTGCAGCTTCTTAAAAGAATTTTAAGGTTTTAACATTTTTAAAACATTAAGACAATTTTACTCAACACCATCAGGCTGTTTAACATACTTAAATTTTTCAAGTACCACCAGTCGCAAAAGAGCTATATAAGATTTCAGTGTACTGTGTTAGATACAGGCTTAATATTCCACCCATATTATTCTGTTAACTGTATAGTGTTTTCCCATCCTGAGGATGAGCATCTCTTTGATATCAGCACCAAGGCTGCATTTCAGCATTTTACAGGAATGAGCAGGATACAGGTTCCAGTGAATAGGTGCAAAAACACAAATAAAGATATACATTCACATCCACACTTAGCAGTGGTCATATCCCACCTATTTAGAAGTGTGAACATTGCAGAGTACAGCAGAAATTGCAAATGAGATCAATGCTTAATCCTAAGATAAATTCTGCTACTGAAGGCTATTGGTCATTGCAGAGGTGCCAACATATATGGTTTAGACATAGCATTTATGATTTTTGACCCCTTACTATGGGAGGTCAAAAACAGGAGGCACCTGAAATGTAGACATTTCTGCTAAAACACTGAAGAGGAAAAGACTTGGAACGTGAAAGATGTGCATTTGATTTTGGTAGCGCTTATTTTTCTTTGCACCAAAGAAAACAATAAGCATGTTTTGCATTTCTGCATCAACAGACGGTCTGTTTAATTATATGTTCAATTATAACATTGATAACATAATATATTTCCAGTATGAAACCAAAAGCTTTTAATTTGTTTGATATTTTCATTTCATGTTAGTAATAAAGGCGTCAAAACCAATTTTTATACTCTGATGCTCAAATCTACAAATATCTAAGTGTATAATATCTAATATAATATATCTAATATAATATCTATATAATATCTCAGTATAATATGGACACAGACATGCACTCAATTTACTAACAATTTTACAAAGTATGTTTATAGATATCAGCTAGTTGTTTATAAATCCAAATATTGCTGCGGAATGCAGACAAAATATAAGTTCAACCAATACATGTATTAGCATTTAGGATGTTAGCAAGAAGCTGCCCCATTCACTGACAAACGCTTGAATTTTTGAAGTAAATTTGAGGTAAATAATTTGGTTTTGCGCTGTTTGTGAGGATTTTGTGGTTAGCAATGTTGGCACCTCTGCATTGGACTTCCGGTTCTATAAGGCAGCCTATAACACAGCAAAATAAAGTGAATCACAGAACAGTAGTAGAATTCATTGCCCCATTTCAGCTTCAAACACTCCAAGATTCAGAGTTCAGCACACAAAAAAAAGACTGGCCATCAAATTGGTGCCATCAAACCATGGTGCCCAGCAAAACCTGGTTGTTCCAGTTATGGTATGTGGATGATCCAAGAGTATAATATCTAGTCCAATAAGAGCTACTATCCAAAAATAAATGACTAATAAATGAAGAACACTCAATGAAAGCAATTTTGTCCAATTAAAGGGGAAAAAGAATAATTAAAGAACAGTTAAAGTAAAAAAAAAAAATAATAAAGTTTGGGCTTACTTTACAAATGGATCCTACACATTTATGCATGTTAATACATTTTCAATTTTTCAAAGTTTTCATTGAATAGATATCCTTTCAGATGATATCTTTAAATATCCTTACATCTCTTCAGATGGTGAAAGATTCAGCACAGGTTACATACCAAATATGGCCTCATACTCATGAAGAATAAGCTCAACAATTTGGTTTTGGTAAACCATATGCACCGCCATGTGGATGTTCTCAATCTCAGGACGTAACAGAGTTGGGCCAAACACAATTGCAACACTCTGCGCGGTCATCCTATTCTCCTCGCCATGCTCTATTACTCTACAAACACATACGTTATACAGACACACGGTAATTCTTAAATTACCTATATAGTGTATAGGTATGTATATATTTGTTGTTTTCCTACATCTAACACACCTGTTAAATGTATATATTTAAATATGTGGGTTTGGAAATGCATGTGTGTCTGCATATATTTTGTATAGTAAGTCAGGTCTAGAGTAGTTCTGCTACTACGTGTGTTAGTATTATTTGTGTGTCTGTATATACTCACTTTCTCAGGTGTTTAAAAAGTTCCTGCATTGTATCTTGGTTGGGTTGAGGCAGCTGCTGCACTAGATCTTTGATGGCCTGCACTTTTTGTTTATAGTCTGTGATTTCTACACACACACACACACACACACACACACACACACACACACACACACACACACACACACATGCAGTCAGAATATGTATTTACAATTTACATTGTCAAGAAGTCAGGAGGAGTCTTGTCTCTTCCTTAAAACTTGCTGATTACTCAATTTCTTTTTTCCCTGTTACTTTTAGTTCTCACTTACACATAAAAAACACACATTTATACAATTAGGCACACACAGATTTGGTCTTTTTCTACTTACTGATGGCATTGAAAAAGTCACTGAAGTAGGCGTAAGTGAAGAGTGGCTCTGGAAGCTCTCGGAAAAACATCTTCAGCGCTCCGGTAGCCACATGAATGTCCTCCCATTTACTATCTGCCAAATTTATCTTCTCATCTAAGAGAGAGGCAGAAAGAACAAAGGTGACCTACACCGGATGACTTAAGTATATAATATATAACATTTTGTGATGATAGTTCAATGCCAGTTGTGTGAAATGTAATTAAGTAATGATTAAAATTCCAGTTACAGATTAGCAGAATGATGAAGCACACACACAAATTTCAGCTCATTTCAGCTGGACTCTGTCCCCTTTCAATGACCATGCCCCAGCCTTTGCAGACATCCTCAGAACCTTGAGTAGAATGTTTGAGTAAACCAGCTTCACTTCTTTAGAATGCTGACAATTGTGAAAATTGCCAAAAATACTAGGACTAGTTTGCAAAAGTTCTGTTTTTGCATATTTTGCAAATTATCCAAAAAAATATAAAAGCTAAATGCTCCAAAACCTTTTTTTTTTTAAAGCTTTTCAGCTTATTTTTCTAAGAGATAAGCTTGTTTTTGTGTGCACAAACATGAACACAAAGGACCTCAGAATCTTGTCCTGTGTGCCTTTTGAGTTTTGTGCAAATCCATTTAAGCAATCATGGGTTACAACTGTTTGGGTAAATTAAGCTCTACCTCATTAGAATTAATTGACCATGATGACCATATTGTTTATAAATGCCAACATGTTTTTAATAATTACTGAGGTTCAGACTCTGCTGAGTAGCACACACTGCTTTTTGTTTGGGAGAACCCAAAGAATAAGGACCAAAAGTAATTTTCACTGTAGGATGTACAATATTCCAGACATGAGCCATAGCGTAGGCATGGGTCGATCAGGCTCATTTCTCTTGCTTGAGTAGCAGGAAAGAGTACAATGTACTGACCAAGTTGTCTGTAGGACCTACGGTTTGGTATGCACAATCAGTTTAATTGGAGAAAAAGAAGAAAAAGAAGAAAGAGAAAAAGAAAAAGAAGTAGTAAAATCCTAACAAAAACAATAAGATTCCTGCACGTTGTGCTTGGACTGCTAAATACAGCCATAAGCGGAAATCTGCAGGGTTCAAACACTTCTTTCAAATACCACCCCAGGTGGCTAGTTCCTGCTAAGATACATAGAACAATAAAGAGACCACAGATGAAAATACTTATCAGGTTTTGTGAAGATAGCTCAATGATAGCTATGTGAAATGCCTGCTGAAAACTGATTGGCCGATGGCGTCCATGTTTTTTTAAGTAATTAGGTCGTGTCAAATTTCCGCTTACAGATTAGCAGATAGAAACATCATACAGAATTTCGATCAGACTTACAGTTCCTAAGATCTGAATTTAGCCCCACCGCCTATGAAGAATAATGCCCCCAACTTTGCAGATACCCTCAGAACCTTGTACTGAAAATGTTGGTGGCCATGTTTTTTAAGTAATTAGATCCTCATCAAATTACCCCTTACAGATTAGCACATACCAGATGCACTATACCAAATTTCAACTCGTCCAGCCTTAAGGTTCCTGAGAAACAGTTATCTGAAAATAGCACCACCCCCTATGCATGACCATGCCCCAAAATTTCCAATGTTTTGGAATCTAAAAAAGAATTTTCACTGTATAGCTGTTTTCACTCTATAGTTGAGTTACAGTTACAACTCCATCTCAACAGAATTTATTGACGTGTGGTAACCATATTATTTACAAATGTCAACATGTTTCTGCTAATTATTAAGGTTCACAGTGTGCTGAGTAGTGTGGCAAATTTGTGAAGCTAGGCCAAAAATAGGACTAATAGGATTTGCATATTATGCTAATAAACATAAATTGGAGTGGGTTGAGCTAAAGGCTTTTTTTGTTTAGAAGAACTCAATGAATCGGCCAAAAAAAAAATTTCTTTGGAAGACTAACGATTCATGAGATATAGACCACAATGCAAAACCTTGTGCAACTGTGCCATCATCAGGGGTATGTGGGTCCCTTCATATGCCTGAGTAGTGGGGGGCATACTACACCTTTCCTCCAAAAGTTGGTGTTTCTTTAGAAATTGTGTATAAATTACAGCCATTTTTACATAGTCTCTCCATTTCCAAACGATCAAAAGCAAATGAACAAACTAACAATTATAAATATAAGGATTATTTTTAATACTTGGATGCAAATCTTTTGCAGTCAATGACTGCCTGAAGTCTGGAACCCAACAGACATCACCAAATGCTGAGTTTCATCCCTCGAGATGCTTTGCCAAACCTTTACTGCACCCGCCTACAGTTGGTGCTTGTTTATGGGTCTTTCTGTGAAAAATGCTGCCTATGACCCCAGGAACACTGTGCCCACCGTCAAGCATGGAGGTGGAAGCATTATGTTTTGGGGGTGTTTCTCTGCCAAGGGCACAGGGCTACTTCACCGCATCAGTGGGAAGATGGATGGAGCCATGTACCGTGCAGNTATTTGGCCTAAACTCTACTCGTCATGTGTGGAGGAAGAAAAATGCTGCCTATGACCCCAGGAACACTGTGCCCACCTCCAACATGACCCGAAGCATACAGCAAAGGCAACAAAGGAGTGGCTCAAGAAGAACCACATTATGGTCATGGAGTGGCCCAGCAAGTCTCCAGACCTCAATCCAATCGAAAATCTATGGAGGGAGCTGAAGGTCCGAGTTGCCAAGTGACAGCCCACCAAC
>CM074965.1:8625949-8637893 GCA_037577455.1 Pangasius macronema | reverse complement strand
ATGGCTGCTTTAAGGACCTCTTCTCTCCTTATAGGGGGAAGATGTGACCCGTCATTCCATTCATTTCGTTGTAGAAACACAATGACAATAAACGCTATCTATCTATCTATCTATCTATCTATCTATCTACTATCTATCTATCTATCTATCTATTTGTAATAGAATTAAGTAGAAAGTTGCCTAGCTCTGCAGAGTTTCTGAAAAATGTATTGATTCATTAAATCTGAGTAGTTATTGCGCCAAGCGTAATGTTTACACATAATATAATACCATTATGTTTACATTACTTCAGCTATTTATATCGAACTCTATATCATTTGCATTAATGTCACTTGGTCACTTTCAAACAGAACTGCGTACTGGTCGGCGTTGTAGTCATTGTACTGTCTTGTGTGTCCGCACATGTTTGCACTTGTGCACTTTATGTTTAATTTATGTAGTCCCTGTAGTTCTGTGTTGTTCTGTGTCTTATGTAGCACCTTGGTCCTGGAGAAATGTTGTTTCATTTCACTATGTACTTGTATATGGCTGAAGCGGCTGATATTTACACTTCCCCTGCCCCCCGTCCTTAACCATACAACAGCTACCAAGTAGGGAGGGATAGGGAAGAGAGTATAGTTCTGCTCTTGAAGTCATCAGACAATGGATTGTGGTACCCCCAGCCATGCCCTATGGAGGTTGCTGGTGATTTCACTGACTTTGTGTTTTTTTTCTTCACAGCTCTCACAATGTTTGTCATTGACTGCTATTGTTTTCTTTGTCCGACCTGTTCAATGTTTGGTTGTTAGTGCACCATTGGTTTCTTTCTTTTTCAGGACATTCCAAACTGTTGCCCAATGCTTGTTCAATGACATGCGATTTTCCCTCTTTTCTAAGCTTCAAAATGGTTTGCTTTTGTCCCATAGACAGCTCTCTGGTTTTCATGCTGGTTCAAAACAAGAGCAGACATTCAGAGCTATTAACTGTATAAACACTCAATCTAACAGGACACACCTGGGCAACAACAAACACCTGTCAGTCACATGGTCCCATATTTCTGATCACTGGAAAATCGGTGGGTTCAAACTAAAGTTGCTAAACACATCTAGAGGAGAGGTACATATCAGGAAATTAAAGCTGAAATTCTAATCTACTGTCTCATATTCCTCCTTTGATCTCAAACCCATATAATATTGTACAATAATCTCTGACTGTCTGGCATACAATGCAAAAGTCAAATTTTGATTCTTCATTGAACAAGATTCCTGAAATAGTCCATAAAGCAATAAAACAACACTTAGCAATAAAATGTCAGGTACTAGATAAAATGAAAAAGCCTAGATTATAAATAGATTGCATATTAATCAAAATATCAAAATCAAGACAGATTTCTTTGGTGAATTAACATTAATTTAAAAAGGAGAAAAAAAAATCTAGTGCATTATTTATGCATAAAATCTACCCAATAAGCACAGTTGCTGACTGGCAATGCTAGAAATGCTAGTCACTATAGACTCCTGTTAACACACAGACACAAAGATAAATCATGTCAGATCTTTTTCCACCTTTAATGTGATACAGCAACCAACAAAATTCAAGTGAAAAACAAATATAAACATGGTTGCATAGGTGTGCACACCATTTTATAATGTGGCGTGTGACTCTGCTCTGAATTAACCAATCACATTCAAACTCATGTTCAAAATATTTTAATCATACACACATATGGCAAGTTCTTGTATTTGTTCATGTACTTTATACTCACTTACTCAACAAGCACTTTATTAGGAACACCTGTACACCTACATATTCATGCAATTATCTAATCAGCCAACTGTGTGGCAGCAGTGCAACGCATAAAACCATGCAGATATGGGCCAGCAGCTTCAGGTAATGTTCACATCAACCATCAGAATGGGGAAAAAAATATGATTACAGTGATTTTGACCATGGCATGATTGTTGGTGCCAGATGGTCTGGTTTGAGTACTTCCATAACTGCTGATCTTCTGGGATTTGGGGACAGTCTCTAGAGTTTACTCATAATGGGCCAATAAAGAAAAACATCCAGTGAGCGGCAGTTCTGTGGATGGAAAGTCTTGTTGATGAGAGAGGTCAACGGAGAATAGCCAGACTGGTTCAAGCTGACAGAAAGGCTTCAGTAACTCAGAGAAACACTCTGTACAATTATGGTGAGCAGAAAAGCATCTCAAAATGTACAACATGTCGAACCTTGAGGCATATGGGCTACAACAGCAGAAGGCCATGTTGATTCCACTTCTGGCAGCCAAGAACAGAAAGCTGAGGTTGCAGTGGGAACAGTCTCTCCAAAACTGTATAGTTGAAAACTGGAAAAATGTAGCCTGGTCTGATCAATTTCTGCTGAGGCAGACAGAAGGTAGGGTCAAAATCTGGCACCAACAGTGTGAATCCATGTACCTAACCTTGTGTCAACAGTCCAGGTTGGTGGAGGTGGTGTAAGAGTGTGGGGTATGTTTTCTTGGCACACCTTGGGCCCGTTAATAACAATAAATCATCACTTGAATAATGCCACAGCCTATTTGAGTATTGTTCGTCCCTTCATGGCCACAATTTACCCATTTTATAATGGCAAAGTCATCTCAAAATGGTTCCATGAACATGACGATGAGTTGAGAGTTCTACATTGGCCTTTCCAGCCACAGGATCTGAATCCAATGGAACACCTTTGGGATGCGATAGAAAGGGAGATTCATAGCATTGGTCACCTTAAAAATCTGCAACAACTGTGTGATGCAATCATGTCAACACGGACCAGAATCTCAAAGAAATGTTTCCAACATCTTGTTGAATCCATGCCATGAATAATTGATGCTGTTATAATAACCTCCACTCTTTTGAGAAGGCCTACCACTCCATTTTGGAGCATGGCTAGCGAGATTTGTGCCCATTCAGCCACAAGAGCATTAGTGAAGTCAGGCATTGATGTCAGGTGAGAAAGCCTGCCACAGTGTCAGCATTCCAATTTTTCCAAAGGTGTTAAGTGGCAATGAGGTGCAGGCCAGTCCACACCAACATTGGGAAACCATATCTTTTTAAACCTCGCATTGTGCATGGGGTATTTCCATGCTGGAACAGGTTTGGGTCTCTTAGTTCCAGTAATGAGAAATCTGCTACAACATACAAAGACATTCTAGATATTCTGTGCTTCCAACTTTGTGACAAAAGTTTGGGGAAAGCCCACATACAGTTAGGTGAAGAAGTATTTGGACAATAATCGAGTTTTTGTGATTTTGCCTTTATACACCAAGACAATCGAAGTGTAGACTTTCAGCTTTATTTTAAGAGGTTCCACAAAAATATGGCATTTACTATTTAGGAATTACAGCCATTTTAAGCAAAGTACCCTCATTTTCAGGGGCTCAATTGAACAATTCACTGACAAGAAGTTAAATGACCAGGTGCGGTCCATTCACTTGTTACTTCAAGACAAATGAAGCAGATAAAAGTTCTGGAGTTGATATGAGGCATTGAGTTTTCATTTGGCAGCTGTTTGACTGAAGCTACCAATATGAAGTCCAAGGAGATCCCAATTCAAGTGAAGGAGGCCATCATTAGGAAGAAAAAACAAGAGAGACCTATAAGAGAGATAGAAAAATCTTTAAGAGTGGCCAAATCAACAATTTGGTACATTCTTAAAACAAAGGAATGCACTGGCGAGCTCAGCAACACCAAAAGGCCTGGAAGACCACGGAAGACACCTAACGTGGATGATCACAGAATCCTTTTCTTGTTGAAGAAAAACCCCTTCACAACTTCAATCAAGAAACCGCTTCATGAATGTAAATACAGAGGGTTTACAGCAAGGTGCAAACCACTGGTAACATTCAAGAACAGGAAAGCCAGATTAGACTTTGCCAGAAAGCATCTCTGGACTGATGAAACCAACCTTAACTTGTACCAGAATGAAGGGAAGAGAAAAGTATGGTGAAAGAAAGGAACAGCTCATGATCCATATATATCACATCAGTATTATTATTATTATTAAGTATTTATAATATACATTTTGTTAATCCATTTATTTCTGTAAAGCTGCTTTGCGACAATGTCCATTGTTAAAAGCGCTATACAAATAAAACTGAACTGAACTGAACTGAACATCATGTGTCAAACATGGTGGATGCATAGGCATGGCTGCCAATGGAATGGGCTCACTGGTGTTTACTGATGATGTGGCTGCTGACAGAAGTAGAAAGTTGAATTCTGAGGTGTATAGGGCTATACTCTCTGCTATGTATTGGCATATTGACACATGACTTCATATTGGTAGCTCCAGTCGAACAGCTGCCAAATGCCAACTCAATTACCTGATATCAACTCCAGACCTTTTATCTGCTTCATTTGTCTTGAAGTAACGAGGAAATGGACCGCACCTGGTCAANGTCCAAATACCTTTGAGCCCCTGAAAATGGAAGTACTTTGCTTAAAATGGCTGTAATTCCTAAATAGTAAATGCCATGTTTTTGTGGAACCTTTTAAAATAAAGCTGAATGTTACCCGAAGCTGCTGGCCCTTCTGAACCACGATAGGTGGTAAAAGCATTGCTGTGCCTTCTTCACTGCAGCTGCACTGTGCGTGTGGACCATGTGACATCCTCAGAGATGTGAACCCCAAAGAATTTGAAACTCTTTCTACTGCCATCCTGTTTATTGTGAGTGTGCTGTATGTTCTTGCCTGCTTTCTGCAGTCTATGACCAGTTCCTTTGTTTTCTCAACATTAAGGGAGAGGTTGTTGTCTTGGCACCACTGTGACAGTGCTCTGACCTCCTCCCTCCATGCTATCTCGTGGTTGTTAGAGATAAGACCTATGACCATTGTATCATCAGCCAATTTGATGATGATGATGCTGGAGTCATGCATAGCCACACAGTCATAAGTATTCAGGGTGAAGAGGAGAGGGCTTAGCACACATCCTTGTGGAGCCCTTTTACTGAAAATTAGTGGAGAGGAACAGTTGGGGCCCCTCTTCCCCACTTGCTGTCAGCCAGTCAGAAAACCGGAGATCCAGTTGCATAAGGATTCATTTAGGCCCAATTCTCTAGCTTAATGTCCACTTTTGAGGGAAGTATGGTATTGAATGCTGGACTATAATCTAAAAAGAGCATTCTCCCATAGGTATCTCTCTGTTCTAAACGACTGAGGACAGTGTGTAGTGCGGTGAAAAATGCATCAACCGTACATCTATTTTGCCAATATGCTCTGAGGATTCCATCTGGCCTGATTGTTTTCTGGGTGTTTACTCACCAGAAGAGGCAATGCACTTCCCTCTCGGAGATCTATAGTGTGTTGTCTGTGTCCATGGTGAGTGCTCTCACTGAGAGACTGTTGTTATTTACCTTAAAAAGGGGGTTGAAAGCATCTAGCTCATTCGGGAGAGAGGTGACGCAAATCATAGCACAGCTGGCTTTGGTTTTAAAATCTATAATGTTCTGCAGTCCTTGCCACAGGCTATGTGCATTACTTGTGTTGAACTGAGTTTCCACTCTGTCTTTGTATACATGCTTGGCTGTTTTATGCGTCTTGTGGAGCATATAACTGGCTTTTTTGTATTCCTCAGCATTCCTGAAAACAAAGCAGAAGTTCTAGCATTTATTGCTGTTCATTTGGGATTTGGGATATACTTGGACTGTTTTGGTCAGAACAACATCCTCCACACGTTTCCTGGTGAATCCTAAAACACAATCTGTGTAGTCATCTATGATGTTTTCTGTGGCAGAGTGAAATATTCCCCAGTCCATGTGATCAAAACGTAATCTTGAAGCGCAGAGTCGGGCTGGTCAGCACTGAACACTCCACGTGGTAGGCAATTCCTGTTTCTTCCTGTCCATGAAGGGATGCACATGGTATGCAACAACACTCAAATAGCCTGTGGCATTTAAGAGATGATTGATTGGTATTAATGGACCCAAGGTGTACCAAAACATTCCCCACTCCATTACAACACTTCTACCAGCCTGGACTGTTGACAAGGCAGGTTGGGTGCATGGATTCATGCTGTTGGTTCCATGCCATGGATTCAGGCTATGTTGTTTCAGTCATAAACTGCCCAGTTTTGGTGAGCCTGTGCTTACTGCAGCCTCAGCTTTCTGTTCTTAGCTGACAGAAATGGATCATGATGGGGTCTTCTGCTCATCCACCTCATGGTTTGATGTGTTGTGCATTCTGAGATGCTTTTCTGCTCACCACAATTGTACAGAATGGAAGTCTGGGTTACTGTAGCCTTTCAGTCTGGCCCTTTTCTTTTGACCTCTCTCAGCAACAAGGCATTTCCATCCTCAGACTGCCGCTCACTGGATGTTTTTGCTTTCTTGCACCATTCTGTGTAAACTGTAGAGACTGTAGTGTGTGAAAACCCCAGGAGATCATCAGTTACAGAAATACTCAAAATAGCCTGTCTGGCACCAACAATCAAGCCATGGTCAAAACCACTGAGATCATACATTTTTCCCCCCATCACATCAACAGGAGGTTGATGTGAACATTACCCGAAGCTGCTGGCCCGCATGATTTTATGCATTGCACTGCTGCCCCACAACTGGATGATTAGATAATTGCATGAATGAGTAGGTGTACAGGTGTTCCAAATAAAGTGCACCACGAGAGTAGAAACCATAAGGATGGCTGTAGATGTTTATCCTTGGATAGCCTTAGGACTGCAACTGCTAAGAACATCATGCACTCAAATCACTGAAAAGTTAATAACTTCAGTTTAATAGAATAGACTAGAATAGAATTTAAGTTAAAACTATAATGAATTTAGATATGACTCTGATGTTCATACTCAAGTTCCTGTTAACACAATTAGCACTTTTTGACTGTATAATATACAATTATTGAAGAGAAATTATTTATAATCACATTATCAGGTGTCACCCTGATGAGGATGGGTTCCCTTGTTTCCTCTTGGGGTCCCTTCCTCATGTCATCTAATTTTCCTTGTCATTGTTGCTGAATACACATCTTGCATGAACACCACCAGCTTGGACAGACAGGAGGTTCAATGTGCTTCTACTGGGCTGACAGTCTTTACAGACCAGGTGAAAAGGGAGCTCTTAAGACTCTGTCAGTGCAAGGTCGTAGGGACAGATGGCATTAGCCCAAGGGTCTTCAAAGCCTGCGCAGATAGACTCTGTGAAGTACTACAGTGACTCAAACATGAGTCTGACGAAAGGAGCAGTACCTGCAAGCTGGAAAACGCTATCTATTTCCAGTTCCAAACAAAGCATGCCTGACAGTGTTCACTGACTAAATACCAGTTCTTTTACTTCACACATGACCCTAAACAGATTGGTTCTTGCCTATCTCAGAGCTAAAGCTGGCTCATCAGTGGACCCCCTGCAGTTTTCTTATCAACATCAATTTGTTGTAGACAATGTCATTATCTATCTACTACAGAGGGCCCCCTTCCACTTGGATAAATCTGGCAGTGTCATATTCTTTGACCTTTCCAGTGCCTTTACCACCATACAACTCTCCTTGCTTGGGCAAAAAATATAATGCAAGTGGAGACCACCACAACCTCCTGGATCACTGACTACCGGCAGACCCCAGTTTGTGCATTTGTCTGTGCGTTGGACAAGGTGGTGAGCAGCACAGGAAACAGTTCTATCTCCTTTCTTGTTCACATTGTACACATCAGATTTTAAGTACAATTCGAGTACATGTCATCTACAGAAATTTTCTGATGATTACCTAGTGGGGAAGGGCAAGACAATTATAGAGCTGTGATTAACAGCTTGTTGTTCTTTTCACACAACTCAACAAGCTTGTGATTGACAGCTTGTTGAGTTGTGTGAAAAGAACCTACAGCTCAACATGGCCAAGACAAAGGAAATGGTGGTGGGCTTTAGAAGATCTAAATCTCTATTGACCCTTCTCTATCCTTGGGGAGGACATGGAAATGGTGGAATCTTACAAGTACTTTGGGGTGCACCTGTACAAAGTGTACGGGACGTGTAGCACTGAGTCAGTCTATGAGAATGAACAGAGTAGACTCTAATTTTTGAGGAAGCTCAGGTCCTTCACTGTATGCAACGGGATACTACGTATGTTCTATAACTCGGTTGTGGCGGGTGCCACCTCTTACGTAACAGTATGCTGGGGTAGTGGCATCAAAGCAGGAGATTTCAGCAGACTATACAAACTGATAAGCAAAGCTGGACAGGTCATTGGAACCAATTTTGCACAACAGGACTGCTGTTCATCATGAACTCACCCCCTCCATGTATTTGTGTAGCAGAGCATTTTCAGCTCCAGAGTGATCCAGCCATAGAACAGCAGAAAGTGGTATAGCAGGTCCTTCATACCCATTGGTATGAGAGTATACAGCTCATCTACCCTGTGTTAACTGTCTTTCTTCCCAGTCCTCTGCACTGTATTTATTATTATTTATGCTTTTTTATGGACCATCACACATTCTATAGTCACCTTATGCTTACCTGCACTACAATCACTTTACATACTTTTTGTTACTATTTTAGCATTTCATTTTTATCTTACTTACTTAGTTTACTGCCATATGGGTTCTGTAATCTGTGTTTTCTGTGCATTGTCTGTGTCACTCTCATATTCACTTTGTGTTCCATGTGTATTTAAATTATTATGTGTGTGTGTGCATATACCTTATTGTTAGTCTCCAATATGCATGTACTATGCCTCCATTTCGTTACTATGGGAGCTGGCTGTCTTCGGTCCAAACTGCATGTTTTGGCCATATTTCCACTCCCCTGCATCAAGAGACAGTGACTAACTAAATCTGAATTGTCTGCATTGAACTGAATTAACACACAAATACATATTGCAGATACAAGTCCATGTACCCAAACTGGACAGCTGAAACTTTGAAAGGAAAAAAAAAAAAATCACCAGTCCTCAATTGTCTAGGTTTGGTGAGTCTGCGCCATGTCATGATAGCCTCAGATTCTTTTTCTTAGCTTACAGGAGTGGAACTTGATTTGGTCTTCTGCTGTTGCAGCCCATCCACCTCAAGGTTTGATGTGTTGTGCATTCTGAGATGCTTTTCTGCTCACCATGGTTGTAGAGTGATTATTTGAGTTACTATAGACTTCCTGTAAGCTCTCTCTCATCAGCAATGTGTTTCAGCCTGCAGACCCTCTGCACACAGTTTTTTTTGCACCATTCTGTGTAAATTCTAGAGACTGTTGTGGGTTAAGGTCACAGAGAGCACACATTTTCCCTGTTATGATATTTGATGTGAACATTAACTGAAGCTCTTGACCTGTATCTGCATGATTTTATGCATTGTGCTTCTGCCACATTTTTGGCTGATTGGATAACTGCATAAATGAGCAGGTGTTCCTATCATTACACAGTAGAGTTAACATTAGGTAACTATATTTATTAATGATGCCACCAAAAAATTTTATCTGAAAATAGTCAAAAACAGCACAAAAAGAGAAAAAAATTACAAACATTTTTACTAAAGAATGATTAAATAGGCCTACAGTGGCAACACATTTACATTATGTTAATTGTGATGATAATTAGAAAATGATTATATACACTTTGCAGGCATTTACATATATCTTTATTTTATTTTTATATTTATGAAAAGTTAGAAGTTAAAGTTTAGAAGATTATAAGTTATTTATATGGGCTTACTTATTAGTGCACATTAGTATTCAGACCTCAGATGGAACTACAGACATAACAGCTATTCAGAAGTTATGAAGTTAGAAGAAAAGTTATGCACGAGAGTGTGTCTTAAAAAGAGACAGCTCTGATTATGCATGATTATGACCATTTTTCTTGCACAATATCAGATTCAGAGGCTTCAGAAGCAGTGTTAAGTCCAGTGCCACTGTCTCACAGATTGACCACAACATATCAAGTTGAAATTCATGTTTTGCACAGTGTAATTACAAAAACTATAGAATGCCAGTTGAGGCATTAAATACATAAATAGGACACTATTCATCCAATTAATAGGATTATCCCTATAAAACCAATAAAAAGCTTTTTCTATATGAAGGACACTGAAAAGGATGCACCATTTTTGTTAACATTGTTTATCTTGAGGATCGATTTTTTAATAAATAAAGTTAAGAAATAACTCAAAATGAGTTGTAAATATAGCAGATGAATGCTCAGTCATCTTATCCTTCAAACTGTGGTCATGTTTTCTTTAAAGGAGAATACATCATTTTAATAAGAACATTGCCATTAATTTATTAATTCTACAAATCAAAATAGTGTATTATTGCACACACTACAATTTCATGACGTTGATTTTTTATCTTGCAGCTTCATTGTGCATGAGTAAACCTGTCATATCATGATGTATACACATGTAGTACAACACTTTTTGCTGTACACTGAAGACATGGGTTTAAGATCAAAAGATGAATATGGGACAACAGATCAGAATTTCAGCTTTCATTTCCTGATATTTACATTTAGATGTGTACATGGCACCTTTGGTGACAGACCACCCAATATTTTGGTGAGCAAAAGTCTAGGAACAGATAGTCTTTAAAAATTTAAATAAATAATAATATTTAGATGCATAGCCCTTGTTTGCAATAACTGCATAAAGCTGGTGAGCCAATGACATCATCAAACTGTTGCATTAATCTTCTGTGATGCTTTTCCAGGCTTGTACCGCAGCGGCTTTCAGTTGGTGTTTGTTTTGGGTGTTTCTCACTTCACGCTACTCTTCAGGAGGTCTAAAATCTTCCACTTTTTTCCCCTGATGATGTCCTTTGCTGTGTTGGCATTGTGTTTAGGGTAAAGTTCCAGGATTGGATGCATTTCACTGTAAATTGGCAGACAGAATAATTCTGCAGACTTCTGAATTCATTCTGATGCTACCATGAAGCAGCCACGCACGCCCAAGCCATGACACTGCCTCCACTGTGCTTAACTGTTGAGCTCACATGTTTCTTTCTTCACACTTTGGCCTTTCCATCACTTTTTGGTTAGAGGTTAATCTTGGATCCAGAAATTTTGTGGCTCATTGCTGTTATTTTGTGGGTTTTGGTGAAAATGGCCAAGAGAAAGGAGCTGTCCTCTGTTTGTTAATGTTAAAAAATAAAAAATAAAAAGGTGGCCTGGTCTGATGAATCACATTTTCTTTTACATCCTTTGGCTGGCAGGGTGCATGTGCGTCGCTTACCTGGGGAAAAGGTGGCACCAGGATGCACTATGGGAAGAAGGCAAGCCAGCGGAGGCAGTGTGATGCTCTGGGCAATATTCTGCTGAGAAAACTTGGGTCCTGGCATTCATTTGGATGTTACTTTGACATGCACCACCTACCTAAACATTGTTGCAGACCAAGTATGCCCCTTTATGGCAATGGTATTCCTTAATGGCTCTATTGCAGCCTGCCACACTGCAAAAAACTGTTCATTGATTCGAGCAACATGACCAAGAGTTCAGTGTTGACTTGGCCTCCAAATTTCAATCCGATCAAGCATCTGTGGGATGTACTGGAAAAACAGGCCCCACTTCGCAACTTACATGACTTAAAGGATCTGCTGCTAATGTCTTAGTGCCAGATACCACAGCACACCTTCAGAGGTCATGTGGAGTCCAAGCCTGGATGGGCCAGAGCTGTTTTGGCAGCTCAAGGGGGACCTACACAATATTAGGCAGGTGGTTTTAATGTTATGGCTGAACAGTATGTGTGAGTATAACTGTATATATATATATATATATACACACACACACAGTCAGGTCCATAAATATTGGGACATCGACACAATTCTAACATTCTAACATTTTTGGCTCTATACACCACCACAATGGATTTCAAATGAATCGAAAAAGATGTGCTTTAACTGCAGACTGTCAGCTTTAATTTGAGGGTATTTAAATCCAAATCAGGTGAACGAATTACAACAGTTTGCATATGTGCCTCCCACTTGTTAAGGGACCAAAAGTAATGGGACAGAATAATAATCATAAAT
>CM074965.1:8599267-8610014 GCA_037577455.1 Pangasius macronema | reverse complement strand
AAACGGACCTCTGAGACTATCACAGTGCAGGTGCATTTATACGGAGACTTGATTACACACAGGTGGATTCTATTTATTTTAAGGCTCACTGATGCACTGATGCAAAGGCTTCCCCGGTATGGTCTAATCCCTCAGAAGAGTTACTGTAGCACAAATTGCTGAAAAGGTTAATGCTGGCTATGGCATCCCAGCTTGCTGCATATGGGGCTGTATAGCCGCAGACCGTTCAGAGTGCCCATGCTGACCTCTGTCCACTGGTTCTCAGACTGAAGGCTTTTATAGTTTGAGGGTTACTTTCCAGAAAGTTTCTTCATCCATGAAAAGCGAAGTGAAGTGAAGTGAAGTGAAGTGACCCATACTCGGAATTTGTAAAGCAATTCCCTAGTCTTTTGTAAGTGGTAGTTTGTAGCTTCCTTAATAATTGATTAATCTGAATTACAACAGGTGATGGAATTTCATAAAACTATGAACCTTATTCCTGTCCACAACACTAAGTGAGCAGAACAAACAGTTTTAAGTTTGCCAGCGTACATAAAACTGTTGGAATGAGGAAAAGAATGTGAGAGAGTGCAGAGTGCCTAAGTGGCATGTTGAAACAGCCTCCTCCTAAAGCAGCTGGTGGGGAATGTGAGCATTCAACACTTACACTATCGGTTTATCTTTATATAAAGTTTCATTCCTGCCCTATATGTATCTCATTTGCATAAACATCTATTTCATATTTCTTTTATGTATTCTGTTCCATTGGTAAATCATTATTTTTCATCTCCTTTTTCTTCCACCCAAGTGTGTGCCAATGCTCCCTCCAGGCCGTTGTGTGTGTGTCTCCTTGATTTTGGGTTACTTCAGAGTTACTTCACCCTAAAGATCTCCCTCACTCTCGCTGCTTAAACCAGTAAGACTCCAGCTGACTGGGTATACTAAAAGAAGGGATGTCATAAATCTAATTTACCTCATAATAGACAGGTTTTTAGGACTCGACCTGTATTTAGCTTTCTACCGATATTAGGTTTCCATAGACTTAGCACTGGCAGATATAACGCCATACACCTAGCACTGGCATGATAAAGCATAGATAATATGTCTTTATTTCACCACAGCAGTGAGAGTGCGGGATCCTTAGCCGCGAGACCGCTGGGGACCCCAAACTTATTTCCTGTAAATACTTAAAAAAAAAGAAGTCAATTGTGACTGCCTTTTCCAGAGCCCAAACTCTCAACTCAAACTCTTTGGGCTAGTTTCATGTATTTTTGTGGTTTCTGAGTAGTTGGGGTGGAAATTTGCCAAGACCTTGCAACCCTGTACACCAGCACACATAACCTCTCTTGGCCAGAGAGCTAATCTTTAATTAGCCATATTTAATTTTGTTCCATTATAATACATGGATTTTGTCTCATTATATGTTGCTAAGATTTTGAATGGATTATCCAAAACACTGTCTCATTGTTAAGTTTAAATTTTTGTCCGTTTATAATGTTGAATGTTTTAATCAATTGAAAATGGAAAACAAAGGCACATATTCAGTCAATCCTTATTTTTGCTATATCAAAAATATATAATCTCAAGACACTACCATATCAAAATCATAACATCTAATGGCAAAAATGAGCAGGAATGATCTGGCTGATTTACACTCACTGTCCACTTTATTAGGAACACCTGTACATTCATAAAGTAGTCTAAACAGCCAATCAGGTGGCAGCAGCCCAATGCATAAAAACATGCAGATACAGGTAAAGAGATTCAGTTATTGTTCACATTCTTCAGAATGAAAAAAAAGTGTGACCTCTGTGACTTTGATTGTAGCATGGATGTTGGTACCAGAAGGGCTTTGATTATTTCAGAAACTGCTGATCTGGGAATTTCACGATAGAATGATGGGACGATAGATTGTTCTGTCAGAGTCCTGACCAGATAGACTGTCCTGTCAGAGTCCTGAACAGCTGTCTCACTGTTTGTTACGGGAACTGCACAGTCTCTGACCCTAGACCCTAAAGTGAATTGTGAGAAATGACTGATAGTTACCTGGTCATTTCAAGAATTTTGTATCTGGATTGTATACTGATTAAACTATGGAGTGCAGTTTTGCATTCCTCTGAAAGCATCGGAATGGCAAGGTCAATTTCTTTGTTTATGCTATACACTGAAAACAGTTTGAGATGAGATGAATATGAGATGACAAATCAGAATTTCTAAAATGTCTTAAACAACTTAGAACATGGCATCTTGTTGGAACCCACCCATTTTTCAAGTGATCAAAAATATTGGAACATGTGACTGACAGGTGTTTCTTGTTGTCCAAGTGTGCCCTGTTAGGATGACTGTTTAAACAATTAACAGCTAAACTGAATGTCTATTCTTTGTCTGAGCCCTGGGTTTCGCCTGTGAAGACTGCATTTGTTATTCAAAAGGATAAACCAACATGAAGGCCAGAGAGCTGTCTATGGGAGAAAAGTTTTGAAGCTGAGAAAAGAGGGGGAATCAATCAGACCCACTGCACAAGCATTGGGCATGGCCCATACAGATTAGATCAGATCAGCCCTTATTGTCTCCCTTAGGAGATATATGTCTTGGGCAATCGAGAGAGGTTATGACCATACAATAACCTAACACACATAACATACACAGATGCCATACAGTTATTGCACAAATGCCCTATACCTAATATTGCCCAAATACCCTACACCATGACATTTCACATCCCCAACACACACACATACACACACACACCATCTCTTACTGTTCAGTAATTTGATTGATAATGGAACTAAGGAAAATTATACCAATTAAACTTACAGTTTGGTGACCTGTACCTTCTGCCTGAAGGCATCAACTTATACTCTTCGTGAAAGATGTGGTTTGGGTCACAAATGATTTTAAGGCTATAATCAAATATCTCCTGAAGTGAAGATGAGGGCAGCATGCCCATTATTTTTCCAGCCCTTCTAATCTGAGTTTAATGGACAAGTTACCAAACCATGTTGTAATACCATAACGGATAATGGAGTCAATGGCTGCCACGTAAACAATAACATAGTGCTTTTATGGACCCTAAGTCTTTGCAAAAAATGCAAACACTGACTAACTCATGAGCAAACATACTTGATGAGCCCATTGTAATTCACATCCACTTGATGAGCCCATTGTAATTGAAAATCAAAATAAATCCCTAAGTACTTATATATTGTTACCTGTTCAACTCCCTCTCCCCATAGACTGAAACTGGGCTATGGTCACCAACAGACCTGGGATCAAAAACCAATTGTTTAGTTTTTTTGATCTTTAACATCAGGTTGTGCTCCTCACACCACTGCACAATCTCTTCTATCTTTGACTTACACATAGATTTTGAAATCTGAATCTATTGTCAATAAACTGAGTATGGCTGTGTCATCAGAAAATTTAATAAGGTAATTATTTGTATATTGGTCTCTGCAATCATTTGTGTATAGTGTAAAAAGAAGGGGGGAGCTTACACAGCCTTGAGGATCTGCAATACTTATAACCTGTATGACAGAGAGGATTGAATTAACATTTACCTGCTATTGTCTCCCTATAAGAATTGCTCTGTACCATCTGTTTCGACTTGCTTAACAGGATCTGCAGGAGTATAGTGTTAAATCCATAAACATTAGTCTGGAATAAGATGTAGGATTTTCAAGGTTCCTTAAAATAAAATGTGTTGTAATGTTAAAAGCATCATCCATGCTTCTACCATCTTTAAAAGCAAACTGATAGGGATCTAATAGAAGTTGTACTTCACCTCATAGGTTCAATATCATAATGCAGTCATATGATTTGATCATTATTGATGTTAGAGCTATCGGTCTGAAATCATTATTTTCCTGTGGACAATGTTTTTACGGAAGAGGACTAACCACTTTTTCTTCCATATTGTAGGAATGGTATGTGTATCAATGGAGAGCTGGAATAAAGGACTCCAGACTGGGATCAAATCATCAGCAAATGCTTTAACAAAAAAGCCAAAAGAAGAATGTGCCCTGCGATTGCCTCCGCAATACTGTCAATATTACTGTCTTGATAGAAAACATCCCAATCTGTGGCCAGGAAGCAAAGCCTTAACTCCTCCTTAACTCCTACTATCCTGTCACACATTGACAATCCTTGAGACAGGTTTACTTCTTTTAAAGGCAGACCTGAAGGTGGGAATTAGTTGAATGGTTTTATGGTCTGAATTTGAAAGAGGAGGTATAATCTTAGCAGCATTTGTCTCTTGAATATTGCCATAATATTTGTCCAATATTTTATTTTTCCATTTGCTATTACTGACATATTGCTGGAACCCTGGAAGAGCAAAGTCCATCTTACAATGATTTAAGTCCCCTAATACAAATATCATGGCTTCAAGCTTGTTTTGTAATCGCTGATAAACACTATCAGCTGTCTGTGTGGCAGCTTTGGATGCATTCCCACTAGGCAGGATATATACAATGCAAATGAAAATGTTCCCATAGTCTCTGGGAGGGTAAAAAGGTCTCAGACTTAAACATATGAGTTCAAGGTCAGGTACAGTGTCTTTTACTGAATAATAAAAATAAAAATGCCACCTCCTTTCATTTTCCCTGAGATATTACCCCTAAACATGTGAGATGCCTTGTACCTGAACCAATGGGTCAAGGAAATCTCCTTGAAACCAGGTTTCTGTGCAAATCATTAGGCATGACTCCTAGTATTCTTTGCAGACTATCTCCACGCCATCACAACAACTCCTCTGGAACATTGTCTAGCAGGCCTGGTTCTGGTACTGCTCTTTTCCATTAGGACAGCAGCCATTCCCTGCCAAAAACCTGCAGCACCTGGTCACTTCCCCCAGGTGGTGGCATTTTATTGCTTGCAAACACTGAATGTAATCAGCACCAATAACATCACTCCAACAATCTTCTTCCCCATCATGTTATTTTGTTACAGACTTTAACACACTTAACAACTTAAACTTAACACATAAACAAACTTTTAACTTTTAACAAACAAACAAACGCCTGTCTCTCTTGTGTCCGAGATGCAGCAGCACCGCACCACCAGCAGAATGCAACCAATTGGAATGTCCAAAAAAAAAAAAAAAGAAACCACTGTTGTACTAACAACCAGATATAAACAGGTCAGCCAAGGAAAACAACAGCAGTTGATGACAAAAACATTCATCAAGCTGTGAAGAAAAACCCAAAAACAACAGTCCATACCACAAGATGTGAACCACTCATCAGCAGTAAGAAGGAGAAGGCCAGATAAATGGCCAAAAAAATAATACAGAGATGAGCCACAAAAGGTCTGGAACCAATATTATCCTCTACCAAAGTGATGGAAAGGCCACAGTGTGGAGAAAGAAAGGACCTGCTCATGATCCAAAACATAGAAGTTTATTGGTTAAGGTGGAGGTAGTGTCATAGCTTGTACTTCAATGGCTGGTTCTGGAACAGGCTCAATAATCTATATGATGGTAGTAGCAATAAAATGAATTCAGAAGTCTACAGAAACATTCTGTGTGCCAATGTACAGATAAATACATACAATGCAGTTGAGCATGCATTTCATCTCCTGAAGAAGAGACTGAAGGGAGAACCCCCTAAACAAACAACAACTAAAAGAAGCTGTGGTACAAACCTGGAAGAATGCAACCATTTTGTGATGTCAGTGGGTTGCCTACTTGATGCAGTTACTGCAAGCAAGAGATATGCAACCGAATATTAATTGTTATTCACTTTAAGACTATCTGTTCCTGTACTTTTTCTCAACTAAGCTGTTTAACATATCTAAATGTAAATATCAGCAACTCAGTGCTGAATTTCTGATTTATCGTCTCATTCATCTTTTGATCTCAAACCCAAATGTCTTCAGTGTATAGCAAAAAACTAAATAATTGGCCTTGCCATTCCAATACTTTCAGAGGGGACTATGTCTATAAATAATTGCTTATCATTCACTCATGTCCATAATATTGAATAAAATTCTTATTCGCTTTTTATTTACTTTTGTACCACATGTACATGCTGTTAACTGTTATCTGTACTGTGTAAGCAGTCTTTGTTTGAAGATGATATGACACCACAGGAGCATCGCCAACATTTTGACAGTGGTTATCTGATAACAAACTGAATTTATTAAATTATATTGCATTCTGCTATATAATTGTCCAATACTTACATACATACACACACACATCCGGAGCGATTGGACCAGATGGGCTAGCCTTCGCTCCACACGCGCATCAGTGAGCCTTGGGCGCCCATGACCCTTTCACCGGTTCACTGGTTGTCCTTCCTTGGACCACTTTTGGTAGGTACTAACCACTGCATACCGGGAATACCCCACAAGACCTGCCATTCTGGAGCTCTTACCCTGTTGTCTAACCATCACAATTTGGCCCTTCTCAAAGTTGCTCAGATCCTTAAGCCTGCCTATTTTTCCTGCTTCCAACACATCAACTTCAAGAACTGACTGTTCACTTCCTGCCTAATACATCCAACACATTGACAGGTGCCGCTGTAACAAGATAATCATTGTTATTCACTTCACCTGTTAGTGGTTTTAATGTTATGGCTGATCAGTGTATATAGTATTATATTAGTATTATATTAGTTACAAAGAAAATATAATTTCACTTAACATCGTCCCAGTTGAACAAATACACTATATGGCCAAAGGTATGTGGACACCTGTCCATGACACCCATATGTGGGTCTTCCTCAAACTGTTGCCACAAAATTGGAAGCACACAGTTATATAGGATGTCTCTGTATGCTGTAGCATTACAATTTTACCTTCACTGGAACTAAGAGGGCCAAACACATTCCAGCATGACAATGTCCCTGTGCACCAACCGAGCTCCATGAAGACATGGCTTAACAAGGTTGGTGCGGAGGATCTCGAGGGGCCTGCACAGAGCCCTTACCTCAACCCTACTGAACACCTTTGGGATGAATTGGAATGCTGACTGTGCCCCAGGCCTTCTCACCTGACATCAGTGCCTAACCTCACTAATGCTCTTGTGGTTGAATGGACAAATCCCCACAGCCATGCTCCAAAATCTAGTGGAAAACCTTCTCAGAAGAGTGGAGGTTATTACAGCAGCAAAGGGGAGCTAAATCTGAAATGGGATGTTTAAAAAGCAAATATGAATGTGATGCTCAGGTGTCCGCAAACTTTTGGCCATATATTGAAAATGCACTGTTCAGAATACTGACACTATATAATAATTATATTTAAAATGACAGGTGAAATTTTGAGTCAAAGGTTTTTTAGAATAAAATAGAATATTCTAAAGTAGAGTACAACAAAACTGAATTGCAACTCCCTTACTGGATGCTATTAGTAAAAATATTTACATTTACAAATCTATAAAATGGCAATTAACAGTGATGAGAGATGGTTTATAAGTATACTAACATAAATAGTGCATATAAATATTTATAAATATACTAACATAATAGTATTTGAATGGCAAACAGTGTAAACAACATAGAAATATAAGCAGTAGTTACTGCATATTTAGAATTGTGGTGCAATAACACCAAATGGGCAAAATAATAGCAGTATTTATAACAATAATACAAGGTTGAGGTAGTTTTAAAAATGCAAAGTGTGTGTAAAGAATGTAGTGCACTGTGTGCAATATTCAGCTTTGGCTTGTTAGGGTGACTTTACAGAGCCCAACTAAATTGCTATCTTGTAATATCTACAAAAGGCAAAATATACGGTTCTCCTAAGTTACCTGTGAAACTCTGTTTCCTTAATTTTGACAGTCTATTTTAAGCCATAGCTGTCATGGGTGCTGCTGTGGCAGTTAACACCACCATGAAGGCTTCCCACAATAAAGATTCCAGCGTAATGACAAACTCAGAATGCTTGATCACCCATAAGACGCTGCATCGAGACATCACGTTCCCAAACCTAATACAGTGTTCGTTAACAAATCAGCCCACTCATGTTTGTGAATCACAAATTAGGGGGCCAAGCATCAAAGATGCATAGGCACCCTACAGGGATTGTTTGTTCTATTATTTTTATTATTAACATTGTTAATAATTACTAACATTATTAATGTTGTTTTTGCTCTGATTTTTTTTTTTAATTAGGGGTCCAAGCACAAAGGACTTGTAACTCTGTTGGAATTGTTAGTATTTTTCGTATTATGGCTCCAAGCATGAAGTGCTCATATCCATATTGAAATTGTTAGGATTTTTCTTATTATTCTTATTCTGATTCGTTGATAAAATGCTTTGGGCAGCCCAAACTTTAAGTCATAGAAACACCAAACTTTATCACATGGGGCAGAATTTCCACAGCTACTCAGGGAAAGCCTATAAGATTCTGAGGTTGTGTTTGGGGTGCGATCATGCATAGGGGCAGAGCTAAGATCAGATAACTGTTTCTCAGGAACCATCCGATCAAGCTGAAATTTGGTATGGTGCATCATTATGCTACTCTGTATTGAAATTTTGACAATGACCTAATTACTTTAAAAAATGGTCACCATTGGTCAATCAGATTTCAGCACAGGGTTAACATTGAGCTATTGTCACGATAACCGAATGGTAGGTTAGAGTATGAACCTACTACTATTTTGCTCGCAAAAACAAGCATATCTCTTGGAAAATAAAAGCCAATGTGAAATTTCTTGTCAGTTTTGTTTCCTTGGCTCAACCCATATAAATCTGCCATTTGAATCATTTAGCCCTGCCCACAGCAATTTACAATAATTTGCATATTATTGCAAATATACTTTTGCAAACTAGTCCTAGGATTTTTTATAGATCGTCACAAATTTTGTGTCAAAATACTCTTTACTCAAACAGCTGTACTTCATGAATACCTGCATGGAATAAAAAAAAAGCTGAAATGCATGTATGGCAAAAGATTCTGAAGTGAACTGGATGCTAACTGGGTTATTAATCATCACTAAATTACTTTAAAAAAAAAAAAAAAAAAAAACATGGTTGCCTTCAGCCAATCAGCTTCCAGCAGGTATTTCATACAACTAGCATTGAGCTATTGTATGGTTCATGTATGGTTTCTTTATTGTTCTATGTACATTGGCATGGACCAGCCACCTGGGGTAATGTTTGCTAAGACTGTTTGGAGCCCATATATTGTCACTTTTGGCTGTTTATTATTATTATTATTATTATTATTATTATTATTATTATTATTATTATACTTCTTATGAGCATATATGGTGGCCCATAGAATTCTTGGCACAGTGATATATGACGGTGTCAAGCTCTCTTTTTCTTACTAATAGGGCAATTTTGGAAATATGTTTACAATAATAACTCCACAGTTGAATCGCAATTCCACTTTCCTCTGATTCTCACATCATGATGGTAATTTTTAATTGTTTTTTCTCTTCTCTTAACAATTTTGTCCAATTATCACCAAATAGGCAAATTGGCCAAATGACATGCACGAGACAAGCTAAAAAAAACTGTTTCTCTGATTTTTGATTTACAGAATATCTTGTCCTTAACACACAAATATATTTAATGGCAAAGCCGCCATTAAAAAACAGGACATGAGGGCATACCTAAGCGACCTTGTGATGTATTTTGACCAAACTTGGTAGGTCACTGAAGAACCTCATCCTAGGGATCTCCAAGAAGTTTTGTTTAAATCTGCAAATTTGTAAAACTGCTCATAACTTCAAATCAAGATTCTTTTTGCATTGATTCCCTTGTGCAGAGATCTATTAAATTTGCATTTCAAAAACAGGAAGTCAGCTATTTTGAATTTTAACAAAAACTGCCTTTTCCCCCACTTCTCCTACAAAATTTGTCTAATCATCACCAAATTTGGCATGCAGCACTATGAAATCAGCCTGAACAAAGTTTATTTTTTATATATACAGGATGGTCTGTCCATGAAGGGCAAATAAATTTGATGGCAAAGCTTCCAAACAGGGAATGAGGGCATATCTTAACAAACTTGTGACCAAATTTGATGAATCACTGAAGGACCTCATCCTAGAGGTCTCCAACAAGTCCTGTCTAATTTCAACTCCAGGTGGCACTACAATTCATAAATTTGTAAAATTGCTTGTAACTTTTTATCCTTTCACAACAGCAAATTAAGATTCTTACTTCTCTTGATTCCCTCAAATATTCTCACTAAAACACACTCAGATATCTAGAATCAGGAAATCGGCTCTTTTAGAAAAATGTGGGCTTTACATAATTGGAGTATTTCTGAGGGCAAGCTGGACTGTTAGGGTGGGATGGTATCCATCCCACTCAGGAAGGTGCTGTTCTCATTTCTTGCAGCATAGCACATAGTCTCAGAACAGGCCTAGTTAATCGCTGACAATCCAGAGCCAAGGCCAGGGAGCAGATAAGCAGGCTGAACCAACCATCTGCTAGCTACACTGATTCATCACTCAGGTCCCACTACATTGAGCCTGCGTCCACTCCCTGAGCTAAATAAAAATTTAGAAATACTCAGAACATTTGCTTTATTAACCTAATTAACATAAAATTAAATAATACTGAATGCATGATCTGAAGCTAGGACTGTTAAATATTAGATCTCTTACATCTAAAGCACTTATTGTTAATGAAACTATTACTGATAAGGAGTTTAATGTACTGTGTTTAATAGAAACATGGATTAAGCAAAATGAGTGCGTAGCATTAAATGAAGCTAGTCCTCTCGGATACAGTTATATACAGTCGTGGCCAAAAGTTTTGAGAATGACACAAATATTGGAAATTGGAAAAGTTGCTGCTTAAGTTTTTAT
>CM074965.1:8580443-8599167 GCA_037577455.1 Pangasius macronema | reverse complement strand
AAAAAAACATCAGGGACAGATTGATCTTCTGCAAAAAACTATGGTGAATGGACTGCTGAGGACTGGGGCAAAGTCATATTCTCCGATGAAGCCTCTTTCCAATTGTTTGGGGCATCTGGAAAAAGGCTTGTCCAGAGAAGAAAAGGTGAGCGCTACCATCAGTCCTGTGTCATGCCAACAATAAAGCATCCTGAGACCATTCATGTATGGGGTTGCTTCTCATCCAAGGGAATGGGCTCACTCACAATTTTGCCCAAAAACACAGCCATGAATAAAGAATGGTACCAAAACACCCTCCAACAGCAACTTCTTCCAACNAAACACAGCCATGAATAAAGAATGGTACCAAAACACCCTCCAACAGCAACTTCTTCCAAAAATCCAACAACAGTTTGATGAAGAACAATGCATTTTCCAGCACGATGGAGCACCATGCCATAAGGCAAAAGTGATAACTAAGTGGCTCGGGGCCCAAAACGTTGAAATTTTGGGACCATGGCCTGGAAACTCCCCAGATCTTAATCCCATTGAGAACTTGTGGTCAATCCTCAAGAGGNNNNAGCCTTTGAAACGTATGAAGTGCTTGTAATTATATTTCAGTACATCACAGAAACAACTGAAACAAAGATCTAAAAGCGGTTTAGCAGAAAACTTTGTGAAAACTAATATTTGTGTCATTCTCAAAACTTTTGGCCACGACTGTACATCAGCCTCATCTCCTGGCAGATGAAGAGATGTCACAGTTATTTGTAATTATAATCTAGATGTCATACAAAAACCTAGTCATAAATTCACATAATACATAAATGCATTTTAAGCTCTTTATACTAACATATGTAGCCACAAAAAAATAAGCCCACTCAGTCGATTCCGCTAATTATTATTTACAGACCCCTAGGGCCATATTCTGAATTCCTTTGTGAATTTGCGAATTTCATCTCTAATCTGGTTGTTTTTTAGGCAAGCCATTAATTGATGGAGACTTTAATATTCATTTTGATAATCCAGAAGACCCTCTGAGAACAGCGGTTATGTCCATTCAAGATTCAGTAGGGGTTAATCAAAACGTAATATGATCCACTCAATGCTCACACTCTTGATCTAATACTAACATTCAGATTAAATATAGAAAATATACATTTCCACAGTTTGAAGTTATCTCAGATAATTATCTCATCTCATTTAAAATGTGTCTTAATCATAATATATGCATCTTCCCATGCTACCGTGTCAAACATATGTTCAAACTATTAGTTTTTTTTTGGTTTTTTTTGTTTGTTTTTTTTAAATAATCCCCCAAAGTTATCAACTATGATCACCGTCTGATCCCACAGAACTTGAACAGGCAACTGAATGTTTAGAGTCAAGATTACACTACACTCTAGATAATGTAGCTCCACTTAAAAGAAAAATAATTAGACAGAAAAACTAGCACACACTTTAAAAAAGATGACTCAAAAATTTGAACATAAATGGCATCAAACTAAATAGGTAATATTTTAAACAGCACGGAAGGAGAGCCTCCTAAACTATAGAAAGTCTCTTGGTGCCACCGTATCAACGTATCTCTCCACACTAATAGAATATAACAAAAATATTCCTAGATTCTTATTTAATACTGGAGCAAAATTAACTAGGAATAAGACCACCACTGAAACATGCACACTTTAAATATGTAGCAGCAATGACTTCATGATTTTTTTTCAATGGCAAAATTGAAAATATCAAGCAAAAAATTCAGACTATAAATTTAAAACCAGACAATTCTATAACTAACCATGTAGATAATAATAGAAGCATATCAGTGATTAGAATGTTTTACTCCCCTTCAAGAGATTGAACTAATTTCAGTAATTTCCTCATAAAAATCATCAACTTGTGTACTTGGTCCATTACCTACATGTTTCTTGAAACAGATAATTCCAAAAGCAATCGAACCTCTGCTAAAAATAATTAATTCCTCCCTTAGCACTGGCTATGTACCTAAATACTTTAAACTAGCAGTTTACTCTTGATTAAAAAAAATCTGACCTTGACCTCTGTCAGTTGTCCAACTATAGGCCAATATCAAATCTCCAAGAATGTAGAAAAGGTTGTAGAACAGCAGCTATGTTCATACCTACATAGGGATGACTTTCATGAAATGTATCAGTCAGGATTTAAGCCTCATCATAGCACAGAGACAGCACTGGTTAAAGTGATGAATGACCAACTACTGGCCTGTGATCATGTTTGTGTCTCCTTATTGATTATTGACTAGTCTTTCATTTGAAGCCCACATAGAAAACATTACAAGGATAGCCTTCTTTCATCAGAAATATTGCTAAGATAAGAAACATAATGTTACTACACAATGCAGACAACTAGTTCATGCTTTTGTTACCTATAGGTTGGATTATTGTAATACTTTACTGTCCAGATGTTCCAGTAGGTGCTTAAACAAGCTCCAATTAGTCCACATTGCAGCAGCCAGAGTCCCTTCTAGAACCAGAAGATATGATCACATCACCCCTATCTTATCCATCTTGCACTGGCTCCCAAACAAATTTCATATTGATTGTAAAATACTACTATTGACCTATAAAGCACTGAATGGCCACAGTACCTGAGCGATCTTTTGGTCTTTTATGATCCGCCATGCCTACTTCGATCAAAAGGTTCGGGCTATTTGTTGGTACCACAAATAGTGCAGGCTACAGCAGGAGGCAGAGCATTTGTTTACAAAGCCCCACAGTTATGGAACTGCATTCCAATTAGTGTTCTGGACTCAGACACAGTCTCAGTGTTTAAGTCTAGGCTGAAAACATTTGTTTAGTCAAGCCTTTTGTGAACAGATGTAAAGAAGAAGATCTAGAGTGATCATGGACATAGGGTGTTGTGGTGAACTGGGATGCTTGGATGCTATCTCCCTTCAATCTCACACGTTCACTCAGGTTTGTGATGGTGGAGTGGCTGGCTGATTTATGTCCCAGGGCACCCTCATGTCTGTGTTGCCTTCTGGTTTTCCCTTTTAGTTATGCTGTCATAGCTAGTATTGCCAGAGTTCCTGCTTGCACTCTTCCCACAAAGTACATTGGCCGTAACCGTTATGTGACAATTCTCGTGACTATTCAAAAAATATATAAAAAATATATTAAAAAATCTAAAATCTAAAAAATATATAAAAATCTCTCTATGTCCCTCTCCCTCGCTCTCTCAAGCTACACATGCTACTCCTGAGATACCAGTAATCCTGACCCCTTCTGCTCTCCAGACCTGCCTGATCCATCCTGATGCCCTACTTCTGGTTGGAGTTCTCATCACTTGGAAATCACTCGCTGCTTCTGAAGATAATTGAAATTACTGAAGGTTGTACCACTTAAAAACCATGAAGATGGCTTTGGACTGCAGTTGATATGAACAGTCTTTCTACTATGGCTTAGGACTACAATTGCGATGATAGCTTTAGGACTGCAATTGCCACGAACAGTTTTTGTTAGTTGGTAACTTCAAGTGGAAAACTTAATGAATTTCCTGTTTACACAATTGCACTTTTTGTCCATGTAGTATACAGTTATAGAAGGGAATTATTTATAATTGCACTATTCAATGTCACCTAAATAAGGATGGGTTCCCTTTTGATTCTGGATCCTCTCAAGGTTTCCTCCTCATGTCATCTCAGGTAGCTTTTCCTTGCCACCGTTGCCTCTGGTTTTCTCATTAGGAGTAAATTTATTAGTTGAAAAAGCGCTATACAAATAAAATTGAATTGAAGAAGAAGTTTTTTTTGTATAGCGCCTTTCCACAAGCTCAAGGACGCTTAACAGTGCATGGAGCAAGGTTTCTGCATCAGCCAGACTGAGGGAGGAATGGAGATGTGCAATATTACGCAAGTAATAAAAGGAATTCTTAACAACAAAAGCAATATGAGAGACAAACAACAGAGATGAGTCTAACAAAACACCAAGATTGTGTATCTGGGAGGATTGTTTAACAAGGACTCCATCCATATCATAGGACAGGTCCATTCTGCTGACAAATGTAGTGAGGCCAATCAATATTATTTCAGTTTTGCTTTCATTTAAGACAGTCCAGGGACATCCAATGTTTGATTTCCCTGATACATAGAGTAACTGAGTCAGGAAGAGAAGGTATATCAGAGGAGGTGGTAAAATAGATTTGGATGTCATCAGCATAATAGTGAAAAAGGAGTCCATATTTACATATCACCAAGTGGCTGTATATAGATGATAAAGAGTAACGGACCAAGAACTGAACCCTGCGGAACACCTTGTGTCAGTAAAGTTGTGGTGGACTTGTAACCTTGTTTGGTGAAGTAATATTGTCTATCAGTGAGATAAGAAATGAACCAAGAAAAAGCATATCCACAGATTCCAATCGGAGAGGCCTTTTAGGAGCCATGAGCCTTTCATGTGACCCAAGAATAGGATACTTGACCCACATGGGGGCAGTCATGGCCTAATGGTCTGAGAGTCGGACTTGTAACCCGAAGGTGAGCCCGAAGGTTGTGATATTGTCTTGTCTTGTAGGGTGAGCTCTTTCCAAAGACTCTCGTTTATAAGGGTGTAGCTTGCACCCATATCCACAATGGCTTTAACTTTCTAGGCTCCAATACTGAAAGAGACAACTAACTGATGAGGTACAGCAGCCGACTTAGAAGAACTGGAAGTGATTTTTTCCAGGGATTAAGATTTGGGTGTAATTTTGGCTGACATGGTGTTGTTGGAAGGCTGACCAACAACAGGCTTCAGAGGTTGGAAGGAACAATTGCTGTTGGTGGAAGGTTGGAATGAGGGAAGGTAAAATGAGGGCAGTTGCCAGGTGGATGATGACCTTTACATCGCCAACACTGTACTTGGCTTATAATTGGGTCAGTTAGAGGTGGGTCTTTGTGGCATTGGGTGAAGTTTAAAACCTATATGTCCTTCGTATTGTTTCTCATGATCCATCTCCAACTGATGACCAAGTTTCACTAGATCTCCAACAGTGCTTACCTGACTGCATAGTTGGCTGGCAAGGTAAGGCTTGATGTTTCGGAGAATCATCTTTACCATTTCAAAGTCAGCTTACATCTTTTGCAGAGGACTCTATGTGAATGCAAAATTTCTGATGGTTTCCTTCCCTTCTCGTGTCCTATTCCGGAATCGCTCAGCCAGCTCGTCTTCACAGTCCTCAGACAGAAAGGCAGAATGGAAAGCTGATTCAAACTTGTCCCATGTTGTTATGGAAGCTCGAGCAACTTCCCACCAGTCATGTGACGTGCCACACAGTACTGTGCACAAGTTGGCCAAAACCTAAAAGCCCAGCTGAAGTCAAAAGCAAAAGAATGCTATAAAAAGCCAAGATACAACAGCTTAGGAGCTACAATAAAAATCAAAAGGATGCTTCCTTCAAAGAAAAAGACAGTGTTTGGTTATGAAATTTTCCCCAATACAGTGCAAAAAACACTTTAATGCAAAGTTAGCACAAAAATGGAAAGGTCCTTACCAAGTGATGAAGCAGTTGGGCCCAATTATCAAGTAGCACTGGAATCCGCTGGGGAAGATGTACGCACAGTACACGTGTGTACTTTGAAATCGTACTTCCCAACGGCTGAGAAATTGGAGTCCCAGGAGGAAAAAACTACTGGAAATATTCCAAGAATCCTCTGATAAGAACAGAGAGAGAGGACAAAAAATGTGGAGAGGGGAGAGTGGTGTGTATGGTGGTTTAAAAAAATCTATATATAATTCCACCAAAAATATAAATTGTAAAAAAAAAAAAAAAAAAAAAAAGGAGAAAAACTGTCAACTTGAATTTGGGAAATTGTCTTTTTTTATATAAATATGGTCATCAGACGTTTAACATTGTCTTTACTTCCGATTTAACATTTTTAAAAAACTGCTCCTAACGCATGAATATCTTAAGTAACCTTAGGTGCCAATTCAGCTAAAGAGACAAACTGGAACAGGAAAGTGGAGCTGCTGAGGTCTAGGTGAAAACAGCCCTAAAGCTGCCACCACCATGCTTCCCCATGGGTATGGTGTTCATGTGGTGATGTGCATTTAATTTTTATTTTTGGCACCAAACATACCTTTTGGAATTATGGAATTATTATACTTTTTGGAATTGGTCTCATCAGACCATAACACATTTTGCCGAATAGTTTGATTTAGTTGAGCTTGGATGTTTTTTTTTTTGTGAGAAAGGGCTTCTGTCTAGCCACCCTACACCATAGCACAGACATGTGAAGAATATGAGAGGTTGTCACACGCAGAGAGTAATCAGTACTTGTCAGATATTCCTGCATCTCCTTTAATGTTGCCATAGATCTCTTGGCAGCCTCACTGTTAAGTTTTTGTCTTGTCCTTTTATAAATGTATATTTATTTACTGTGTTCCATGGTATACCTAAGGTTTTGGAAATTTTTTGTACCTCTCTCCTGATCGATACCTTTTGACAGTGAGACCCTGTACAGGCTTTGCAAGCTCTTTGCAGACCATGGCCTGAGCAGTCAGATGAAACCAATCTGAATAATTTCATTGATGACAGCTGCATGATAATTACTTTTGAACATGAGATTGAATGTGATTGGTTCATTCTGAACACAGCCAGAACCCCAATTATAAAAGGGGGTGCACACTTATGCAAGCAGGTTACTGCAAGTTTTTTGTTTTTCCTATTTTTTCCCAAAATGTTTCTGATTGTTTTTCACTTAATTTTCATACATTGTAATTTCACATTGAGGGTGGAATAGTTCTGACATGACCTTGGTTTTATTTCTTTATATCACAAAAACCAGCCATTTTAACAGGTGTGTATACTTTTTATATCCACTGTATCTTAATGGCCATTTGCAAAATCGTACTGATGATGCCCAACTCTACTGGTTACTCTATGTGCTACTTCTGCAAGAAGTGAATGAAAAACACTGGCAAAACTCAACAGAAGATACTGTATGTGGTGGCAGTAAATTAGTCAGAATTAATTGGCTAAGAGATGATTAAAATGTGTTAAAGAATGTTTATGCTGATCATCTGGAGAGTGGTGCTGTTTTTATTTCATTCTTGAAGCTGAAAATGTTTTGAATTAAACTATGTGGAAGACCATAGTCGTAGCTCAGAACTATTAACAGGGGCTCTAAGGTAAAATAAATTTAGGTTACAGTATTTGCTAGCATCCCTTTTAGTATGATAGCTGATGATGTTTAGATTAGTTAGCTTTTCGTAGCTTACCTGCTGACATTGCCCAGTTGGCCAAAAAAAAAACATTAGTCTGATTAAAGAAGACTGCAGTGCTCACATGCAATTAAAACATTCTGTTTGAAGATGAATATTAATGCACTTATATGTGTGAATCGTTTGCATTTTTTGAAGTCTCACAATCTAATGTTTTTTTAGGTCAATCTTGTGCAGATAGTTTGCACATTCTGAATTTACCTTTCAGATAAATTATGATAAAATAAAACATGTATGCCTAGTACACTCATTTTTGTGATCTGGCTCACTTTACACTGGACTGAATATAATGTATAGCATTCCCTAATATATGTCCAACACCCCTGACTTAAGTAGAATAATGTCATGGTAGCATAATCTCATTGGCTAGCTTTTGTCTTTTGTAGTTGTGTTGTAAGTCACCTAGCCCATACTGCCATGTCTAATTGTTGTTTGTTTTGTTTCAAGTTCATAGTCTTTGTTTTCACGTTTCACTCTAATAGACACCAATCTGCACTTGCATCTACCTCTGCTATCAATCAGTGACAGAAAGCTAGACCCAACTATAGATGCAGTAGATTTTTTCAAGAGCCAACAAGATCTCCTGGAAAAGAACTGCCTGATGTGGGAACTACAGGAAAGAGAGAATGGATCAATGCCATGCTGGAATGGCTTGCTTACCCTGAGAAAAAATTTTGAGGAGGGGGCTCCCTTTGCTTGGCTGAGGATGTCCCTCTGTCCCACAAAGGACATTGTTACAACTCACGACTTCGAAAGGGCCCCCATCAGCAAATAGACATTTCGCTTGGCTTTCCAGGACCCCCTCTGAATTGCTCACACACACTTCTGGAGCCACGTGTTAAGGAAGGTTCTGTCACGATAGCACTGAATCTGACAATGAACTATTGCCAGCAGCCCCAGCACATCACATGATCAAATCATGCTTCATTGATCACCCACACCTGTTTCACCTAATTAGTGTCACTATTTAAGTTCTGGATTCTGTGTGTCTCATTGTGTAGCTTTTGTCTTTTGTAGTCACGCTGTATGTCACTTAACCAACGTTATGTTCATGTTCTTGCTATGTGTATCTAGTTCTTGTTTGTTTCATGTTCATAGTCTTTGATGTTGTGTGTTTCACTGTAATAGACACCAGTCTGCACTTGTGTCTGCTGCTGCTCTCAATCCATGACAAATAACTGTGCAAAAATATTACTGAAATTAATCTATGTTTAAGCTTGCTGTCAAAAACATTTTTTTGGCAATAACAGAATACATCATTCAGAATGTGTATGAACTGTTAGTCTTTTTTGTATCAATGATTATAACACATACTTTCAAAACAAAATGTTCTTAAATCCATTTATTGTTAATTTTAGATTATGTTGAGCATTCACTGTGCAACTCCGTGTATAAGCTGTTGCTATAGAAACAACAACGTATTAGAATGTGTCTTAGGTGTTCATGTTACAAGCATTCATGTTACAGCCTGAACTACCTTTTCTGTGGTATAATGTATCAAAATTAATCTAATAAGTCTAGTTGTAGAACTAATCCCCTGCCAACAATCACAGCCATTTTAGGTACGCCCCTTCCAGCCATGCCCCCCTCAACCACACTGAGTGAACTCTCTCATTTTTTAATTATATTTGCCAAACTCTCATAAAGAGCGTGTTAATGCTACAGACTGGATGTAAAGTGTGCAAAAACCAAAAGAAGCAGAAGAACTCACAATGCCAAGTCTCATTTCTTCTCGAGCCTTTATTGCTGAACCTATTTTGTCTGTAGTGATCTGCCTGCTGTAATTACAAAACTGCTCACCTAAAAGTGTGCCTTGAGACAGTGGGACAGTAAACAAACAGTATACCTGTGTTTAACTGGTTTGCTATACAACTACAGGTTGCATAATCATGACATGTTTGTAGATTTTGATTTTAAATAAAATGGCCAGCATACAGAAAGTGTGGTTTTGTCATTTTATTGCTTTTCTATGGCATTTAAGCTTCACATAAAAAAGAAAGAAATGAAGCATAAAACAAGGGCAGCAGATCGAAATGCTTCTTAAAATGGAGTTGGCTTATGTCTCTACATGACTTGCCTGGTGTGACTCGGCCTTTAGTATTAATTAATCAGAAATGTTACAAAACATTATGGAGTGCTCTTTATGGTTCCCAAGGTTTCCCAATGTGTCTTCATGCACTTAGGCCACTAGGCTGATTCTTCGTAATGTTAGAGAGTTGATTTTAAATAAATTGCATTAGTTACCTTGGAACAAGTAGGGTTTGCATTTGAGAAGAGTTGGTATTGTTTCCCTTTAGAAAAGTGCTTCTGTACAGCCATGAAAGGACAGATTGCTGATGAAAAATTTACTGGGTAAAAGTTATTTTCACTCATCTAAGCCTGTCTGTAGACATTTTCTCTGACCTAGCCATCATTTCCCACAGCACTGGTTGTTTGCAATTAACTCCTCATACTCAGTTTTATGTTTAAGCTGTTTACTATGTTTTAGCTGTTACTTGCATTGTAGGAAAATACTGTACTTCCTCTTCTTGATATTTTCACAGAGCACAGTGTGCAGTCTGTTTGCTTTGTTGATTAATAGTGATATATTTAAGTCCAAATCCCTGTCTTGTTGTGTCACCTGTTCATTAGAATGACAAAATACAGCATAGGTCACATAGCATCGCATGGTATCAGATGTTGGTATCAGAGCAATTTTATAAGTACAAGTAGTGTAGAGGATAAAAGAGCATGGTATCGGATTGATACTGACATATCCCTAATTTTCAACTCATCAAGTTGTCATCGAAAACGATTAATAAATATAACCACAAATTTGCCATTCAGAGGAACAACAGGATAAGGCAAGATTCAATTAAAAACAAACAAACAAACAAACAAACAAACAAATAAAAAACACACCAGTTAATGAGCAAGGTTCAGCCCTGGATGATGTAATCAACTGTTTCTCATATTAGCCACAAATAATTTGTTAAATAAAATACGTATGAAATGAAATAGGTAAAGACTACTTTTGCATTTACTGAGCTCATAAAGTGTCCTGATTCCCATTCAACTACTAATACTTATCTAGTCTAGTCACATTTTCAAGTGGCAGAAATTGACATACAGCACCCTGCATAAGTATTCACCCCTCTTGAACTGTTCCATGTTATGTATGTGTCTGTGTGTGTTGGGGGGGGGTTAACTGCCATCAGAAGTCACATAATTAAATGCAGTCAACCTGTGAGTAGACTAGAAAGTTACTTAAAGATACTTAAATTAGCAGTTTTGCTTTTTACATGAGCCATGGTTTAATGTAATAATACAAGTATATTTAAAATGTGTTAAAATATGAAGTGACAATATGACAATATGAAGAATATTGCGTAGGAGATAAAATTCTGAGTTAAAGAAAGACTATAAAACTGTTGGCTAAACAAGGAAGTTTAGAAATGGGGCAATAATTATTTAGATCACTTGGGTCACCACCTTTTGTGGAGTGACAAACATATTTCCAAATTATAGGTATAGCACCTGAGACAAATGTCAAGTTGAATGTACAGTATGAGCAAGTGGTTTTTCAATTAAAAGCGCACTGATAGGTTGGGGGAGGCACTGTTTCTTTATGTTGCTCCCTAGACGGATCGTAACAGATAATGGGCTCAGACACCAGGCCAATGTTATCTGGAGCCTTGTTAGTAGGTAGCTTATTGAAGAGATAACCGGAGTACATGAAGTAGGTATTCAAAGTTTCACAAACATCTGATTTGTTTGAGATCCAACCTAGCAGAATTATTAAATAAACAAGCACTGAATATAAGCAAAAAGATGAGCGATTCCTCTGAGAAGGTGAGTGATAGCCAAGGTTAACGACATTTTGACCAAAAGAAACAGCACCTCGCATGAGTCAGAAAAAAAAAAATCCGTTCTTCAAAAACAAGTACTGTGCAGACATGTTGAGCACTGGTGCTAACATAGCGAGGCAAAAATACAAACCTATATCAGCAAAAAAGACACTAGAAGTACTTAAGAACCTAAATACATGGTACCATTTTACAAAATGTTGAACGAAGGTTTCCTTTAATATTAAAAACCAGTTCACATCCAGGTGCATTGCATAAAGACATTCAATTCCAATTTGTTTACTTTTAAACAGGTTTTATAAAAAAAGAGAGCTCAAGAGTAAACAAGACTCAGCAATCAAAAAGAATTATTTTCTTCTTTTGGTCAATTCACATCCAGTCTATCAAGTTAGCAACCTTTTAATGACAATTTGGCCAAAAATAAAAAATAAAAAATTCCAGTAATCAGTAAACGGGAGAGTTTGCTTGGCTTGGCTTTGATATTCCTATAATCAATCCCAGTAATATGAAATGGCTGGGTTTAACAAAATTTGTGCATTTTATTGAAATAGAGAGTTTTACCTCTGTAGTATTCTTAGTCCCTGGCCTAGTGAACTAGCATGAGTATATATTTTTTTATAGAGACTACAAAGCACTTTGTGAAAGAGGTGTTGTGGTCAAGCGCTGCTTTGTGAATGGAGGGCAAAGCCAGAGAAAGCAAGTGGTAAGGTTCACACACCTGTGCAGAATTTGGCTAATGATTATTCTGTGTCCGCCGCACCTCTGAAAAGTATAGTCAGCACTTCTGCTTACTGACACTCAGCAATATTGACTGCCCTTTCGCATTCGCCCAGCAGCTCCAAGACACCTGTGGAAGGTGGCTGCAGGCAGAGAATTGCGGCACCAATTAATTTGTCGACCTCGTACTGCTGCAGTTCGTCAGCGGAATGGGTCCATTCCCACTGTACAGCATGGCTAGACGAGGTGGTCCATCTGGCTGATGTCCACTTGGCGGCGTATCCAGGGGAAGATGACCTCCTCCCCTCTCTCGCTCGCCCCCCCCCAACCATACCATGGAAGCGGTGACCATTTCCCCCAAAACCTGTCCAGCGAACCCATGTTCTCCCTCCTCCTCCCTCTGGCAGTCAGTCATTGCCTAACCCATCCTCTAATTCTGGGGACAAATTGGCCAGGGTTTTAGCCATTAGAGAGAGAAATATTTGTGGATGGGCCCTGCAGTAGAGAGGGGCGGTGTGGATTGTACGCAGCATTGGCTGGGGAAGCGGTGTCGGGGCCGTCGACATCAGCACCATGTCAGGGGGGACACAGAGGGTGGGGAGGGCTCCACCCCTCAGTGGGGATTCCCCTTAGGGGCTTCCCTTCAGAGCAGTCGTGTGATGAGAACTTGAGGCATGCCTTCGACCAACTGAGAGTAATCAATGGTCACCAAATTCAGCCTAATATTGCACTACCCCACCCCTATTTTTCAATTATTAAGGATAAATTATATCCGCAGATATAATGATGCAGGACACTCAGACTAAAGAGGAGATGACCCAGTTGTTGGTCCCAAAAAGGGATCTTCTGTTCCAAGCGGCTCATCATAATCCCATGGCTGGGCATTTGGGCCAAGATAAAACACTCAACCATCTCATGGCTTGTTTCTATTGGTTGGGCATTGTTCGCAGGTGGTGTGCGGCATGTTGTAAATGTTAGCTGGTGAATCCGCCGGCAACCCCAAAAGTGCCATTGCGCTCCCTTCCATTAATTGAGGTCCATTAGAAAGAGGTCCATGCAATATGAATTTTAATATGCTCAAACTAAAAACACTGCACTTTGAGATAATATTCATTATTTAATTTCAATGGCAATGTGGCAGGCAGATAAAATAACAATAACTTTGTAAGAGTTTATGGACCTGACTGATATAGTTAGCTGACAAACATAGTTAGCTTGCTTACTCAGTCACAATTCGATAGAAGAAACTTTGCTGGAAAGTTCCACAGGACATCTGGATCAGGAGTTGAATAAAGTTATGATGTGCAAATTGTTGTTATTTTTTATGTTTGGTATGTGATTGATAAAGTTTTTTTTTTTTTAAAAGCAGAAAAACTGACCAGCCAATGTTCTCATTAAATCTTATGAAGTGTACCTGAGAGTACTGATGCATTTTTTAAAGGCAAAGGGTTGCCATGGCATATTTTCACTTTGTGTAGTATAATCTTTATAGTAGATTTTAAAATAATTTCTATACAGCTTGCAATTTTTGCATTTTAAAAAAGTTGATAAACAATGGCAAAAAAAAAAAAATAAAATAAAGAGAGTGTAATAATATAACTATCTGTGCAGTAGGGAGCTGTTTGCCACCAGCAGCAATTGCGAAAACTCAGCCAGATGGTGGATTTTAAGTCATTCTGAAGTAAACAGTAACAGTACATTTTCTATACAATCCTTTTGTCCACATGGCCAACATTTTCACTGTTTTGCCCTCAAAGTTTTGAAAAAAAAAATATTTAACCACTTTCTAATTATCATCAGCATTAAATTATTTGTAAAGAGTTACATATGACACTTTGTATACTTTTTATAGGTCTATCTTAGGTCAAAATTTTCATCTTGTTCTCTTTCGGTTTCTTTCCTTTTTTCATAAAATGATTTTTATTAGAAGACAGGTAAGCAGACTCTCCTATTGTTGGAGTAGGAAATTTACCATGTTCATTTTGTTGAATGTAGCTTGTTGCATAATAGGCTTGGGACGACTGGCGATAGACTCCAACTATCGTAGATGATGTAAATTTCTGTTGGAAAACATGGTGTCTACGCTTTAAGATCAACAAAAATAAACTGTGTTGTATCTCCTAATATGTGTTTCCATTTAGTCTATTTTGTATCCTATTGGAACCTTAACAACCTGCTGTCTGACTTCGGAGCAGAGCAACAAAACGCCTTTTTTGTGCATCTCAGCTTCCCTTCTCCTTGCTGCCAAATAGAAAGAAAAATAGAGACTTAAAGTAGGAAAATGGAATGTGTTGTTTATCTAGTCTGCTATACCTGAATTCAATAAGTATCTCTGCTGCTATTCTACAAAGAACACATGCATTTGTAGTTTATATCATTGTATTTACATTTTATAAGGAGCTTAGTTACAGCTAATAACTCGTTAGATTTACTTACAGTCTGACATCATGTAGCACTGTGCAGAAACTGTTAATAATATGGTTGAGCAATTGCAAAGGTCAAAGTTAGTAAGATGGTCAAGCAATGGCACAGGTTGCTGCCATAAAGTGGAGTTTACAGGTATGCACAGGTTAAACTAAATACTTTTAAGACTGCTTAAATGCCACGTCAAAAATGTAATTTAAGACCTAAATTGTGATCTACTTGGATCATTTGTTAATGAGGCTGCTGTCTTTTTGACTAGGAGACTTTAGATTTAGTTTTTATCCTTTTGCATTTGTGCTAACCAAGAATGAAAAGCATGAAATTGTCTGTCCTCAACAAAAGCAACATTTTAAAGAGTTTATAGAGTCAACATTAGGAAACTAGCCAGCTATAGTAGTTAACAAAAAACATCAAACAAAATGCACACAAAAAAAAAAAAGCCTGAAAGTCCAAAATACAGACAGCACACGATTAACTAACTAGCTAAACAGCTTTAGCTAAATTAATCTGCTGCCTCTCTAGAATTCTACTTTTTCTGGCTTGACAACTGGTGTTGCCTCTGATAACGTCTCTGGTTCAACACTGGCACTGATAATAGCCAGTGTTTTTTGGCATGATGTTTTGGCAACTTTAAAAGTCCAAAAACTCATGCCAAACCTAAGCAGTCAGCTCTTACTTCAAATTACCCTGGGTTTGCAAGAAGACCTGAAGCATTACAAGAATACACAATTTCTATAAAATTTCTCTGCTACCACAATTATGGTACTTTATATATTGCAAGTATTAACTGTGTCCAACTCCCTGTAAATAAATGGTATGTTTGTGTACTGTAGCCTTATGGTGCAAACCTCTTCTCTGAGGTGTACATCAGAACTGGGATCCCAGAGGACCCACAAGACACAATAAATAGGTAGCAGGAGCAGGCCATTTTCATTCTTATAGCGGCTAAAGTACGAAGCTTGCAGGGCAAAGAAACCCATGTTATTAACACGGGCATACTGGACTTAGTGATGTGTGACACCTTTAACCCATTTGGACTTAACACATTCATTCATCTATAGTAACTGCTTTATTCATATCAGTGTTGCTGTGGTTTAATTTGCTTATTTCTTTATGTTTTAGGAGACAGAATCAACTAAGATCACTAGAAAATATTGTAGATGGAAAAACAAAACCAACTGTGGGAGCAAGCAGAACTGGTCAAAATCTAAACTGTAGCAGATAAATTTGGTCAACAGTACCTGGGTGAGCAGGAGGGATTGGTCAGAATTCCTTTAGGGGTGGGATTTAACAAAAACAATCCCATGCACACCTTTGCTTTTACGTTTATTTACTGTGATGTCAGTATCCTAAACGTTTTTCCAGTAAAAACTTCTTCTGGAAGTGTGATGTGAGTGAGACACTGAGGGACACTTGCAATGAAATTGGAAATGAGTTAGTCCTCGCGTGTTGTTTATAAAAGCATCCCCTACCTGGAGCTGCTCGGTCGAACTGCTGCTGAGCTCATCCCCAGATTCCAAATCACTCCGATTTTTCTCTGTTGTCTCCCTGGGAGATTCTTCAGGTGCAGCAGTCTTGCGTCGCCATCCTTCCCCCTTTCTCTCCTTTTCTCCCTCAAATGCTCTCTCTCCTTCTTTCCTCTTCTCTCTCTGTCCATCCCCTCCTTTCTCTCCATCTTGATCACACTTTTCATCTCTTTTTCGTCCCCTTGATTTATCCTCTCCTATCTCTCCTTCTCTCTTCCTCTCCCTCTCTGTATCTCTATCAAAGCCTCCATCTCTTTTCCTCTCTCTGTCCCCTGTCCATGCTTCTTCTTTCTTCCTATCACCTCCTCCTTCTCTCTTCCTCTCCCTCTCTCCACCACCTGCTGTTGCTTCTTCTCTCCTCTTCTCCCTCTCTCCCTCCCTATCAGTCTCTCCATCCAACTCCAGTGGTGCTCGGAGCCTGAGGGGTGACTCAGCCCAGGTCCAAGGTAAAGAAGTATGCTGTATGTTTGGGAACGTTTGCTGCCCCTGCCCTGCCTGGCTTTTTGGACTGACTTTGTCCTCTTTGGGTGCTGCCGGATATCCAACATAGGGTGACTGAGCAAGACTTTGCTTGTTCAAGCTCTCATCAGACTGTTTGAGCTCTAGGACAGTTAGACCTTTTTTCTCAGATCCTCCTCTTGCCCCAACCCCACCTCCAGTGTGCAGAAGAGGTTTGGTGGGTGGCATCAGGGCTCGCCGCACTTCCCGGACATACTGGGCAGGTACGTAAAAAGGCTTACTGCCCTCCTCCTTACGGACTTGCCACCAGTCTTCATTGGCCTTTTTTACCAGCAAGTAACATTCACCTTGCTTGATTGTAATCATGCGGTCTTTGGACTTGTACTCATAGTCGTACTCCACTTCAATGTACGGCTGACCTGGGGCGACTGCAAGGTCGCTGCGATCAGCCATCCCTTCCTTAGAGGCCAGAGGTCAAAGTTTTCGAAGCATTCTCTCCAGACCTGGACCAATACAAACAAATCTGAAGAAGAAAGAAAGAGAACTGCTAATTTGCATGGCTAAACTGATCACTTTGAATGTACACTGATTAAATGTATTTATTTGTTTCTGCCATACAAAAAACCTTAGGAAGACTACTTAACTTCTGCTGAACACTTCTAAGTCAGAACAGACCATTTCAAAATCAGAGACATTTTTAGGGCTGCAACTAATCATTATTTTGCTAACTGATTGATCTATTATTTGATTATTTGAACAATTAATTGGGTGTCTGTGTACATGGGCACAGACTCACCCAGACTGGACTGCCGAAGAGAAAAAAAAAAAATCACCAGTTTACAACTGTCCAGTTTCAGTGAGTCTGTGCTCCTGATAGCCTCAGATTGTTGTTCTTGGCTGAGAGCAGTGGAACCCAATGTGGTCTTCTGCTGTTGTAGCTCATCTACATCAAGGTTCAATGTTTTGTGCACGCTGAGATGCTTTTCTGCTCACCACTGTTGTAAAGAGTGCTTCATCCTGCAGACCCTCTGCACAGTGGATGTTTTTTGTTTTTCACACCATTCGGTGTAAATTGTAGAGACTGTTTTGTAAATACTCAAACCGGCCCATCTGGTACCAACATCCATGCCATGGTTAAAGACAGAGATTATATTTTATCCACTTTCTAACGTCTGATGTGAACATATCTGTATTTTATGCATTGTGCTGCTCCACATGATTGGATAACAGCATAAATGAGCAGGTGTATAGGTGTTTCTAATAAAGTGGACAGTGAGTGTGTGTATAGGACTTCATGAATTTTTTTCAGTGACAGAACTGAAAATAATCAGGCAAAACATTCAGACTATAAATTTAAAACCCAGACAATTTGATAACCCTGAAGATAACCAACTTCATAAAAATTATCAACTTGTGTACTAGATCCTTTACCTACATATTTCAAGCAGATACTACCAGAAGCAATCGAATCTCTTATAAAGTAATCAATTCTTCCCTTAGCACTGGCTATGTACCTAAATCTTTTAAACTAGCAGTTATCAAAGTTATCAAAATAAAGTTATTATTAAGTTTTCTATTTGAGCATAAATTATGACATAACTCAAATACAAATACCGTATTACTGTTTGCATTTTTGTTTGCATGAATGTACAATGTCTGCCAAATTTCAAATGGAAAAGCAAAAAATTCCAGTTGCAATTGCATTTCCTATATCATGAGCTATTATCCTGTCACATTGAAATAGCAATAGCAATTATCCTGTTTGCTATTTCACTTCTTTGGCAATGCATACGGAGCCTGCCAAAACTCAAATGCAATCGCAATTCCCTTTGCATTCGCATTTCTGATGCCTTGCACAGAAACCTGCCAATCAGTGTTGGGGGTGGGAGTATACTATGGGGAGTGTTTATATTTGGAAGCGACTTCAGTCACAATCGATGGCCAAAAGTAGTGATAGGAATCATTTTTATTGAGCCAGATTGTTTGGCTCAGCTCAGCAATAAGAGCCCGCACACTTAACTGTATACTGTTTAATATTTGCAATTGAAACAAAGTGTTTAATGTTCATGTTTCCTTAATAAAAAAAAGGAGCTGGCTCTTTCAGCTCCCAAACAACTTCTGGTAGTACAACTTCTGGCTTTTATAATTCAGCCAAATTTAACAATGTTTTCACCTATGATTGGCATGCATGCACATATATCACTTAAAGTAATCAATGTAATTAAACCAAATCTTATAATTTCCATAATACCATAATTTTACATTATGTTTGGTATAAAAACCTTAAATAATGTAAAAACATCATCAATATACTAAGTCACACGTGTATACTTTTTTTGAACTTTTTATTTATACTGAACTATCCAAAACACAAGCCATTCCAAACAAATCATACTCAAAACAGAACACTGGGTGCCATATAACAAATAAAAAATAAACTACAGTGTGCAAATTTGGATGTACAGTCGTGGCCAAAAGTTTTGAGAATGACACAAATATTGGAAATTGGAAAAGTTGCTGCTTAAGTTTTTATAAT
>CM074965.1:8564424-8580343 GCA_037577455.1 Pangasius macronema | reverse complement strand
CTAAAAGCAGTTTAGCAGCAAACTTTGTGAAAACTAATATTTGTGTCATTCTCAAAACTTTTGGCCACGACTGTATAGGTGTTCCAATTAAAGTTCTTTGTGAGTGTATATATAAACAAAGGACTGCAAAAGACAAACCTTTTGGACTACCTTTTCTTCCTGTGAAACAAAGTTAACTGTTGATTGATTTATTTCAAGTTTTCATTTTGTGGATGCTTTTTATGACATTTTTGAAGATACCAATAAGAACTCCAATAAAGTACTTCTAACTCAACTTTACAAAAATGTATTTTCCCTGTTTACTTCTATCCCATAATTTAACTGTAGTCTGCTGATTTTTTCCTTCTGTTGGCTCATCTGCATAAATTAGGGCTTTTAAAGTAAATTACATGTATTATATGAAGGTAAACTTGGGTGTGTTGTAAGCATCAAATCGCCCTTTCGGCTTCTCCCGTTACGAGATGAAATTGGTCCGCATATTTGATTTGGCACAGTTTTTACGCCGGATGCCCTTCCTGACGCAACCCTCCTCAATTTTTCCGGGCTTGGGACCGGCACTGAGCTCACACTGTTGCATGCAACCCCAGTGGCTAGGGTTGGTTCCCTGGCCAGGAATGGTGTGTTGTAAGCATGTGTTATGTAAATAGGAGACCCATAATGAGCAGGAACTTGTTAAACTTTGGGCCAATGTGCATATATTTAGATTAGAGTCCTTTGTTGTCATATACAGTCAGATACATAAGTATTTGGACAGTAACACAATTTTCGTTATTTTGCCTCTGTACACCACCACAATGGATTTGAAATGAATTAGACAATACACTGATAGTCAGTTTCATGGCCAGGCGTGACCTGTTTCCTCCTTATTTTATGACAAATTAAGGAGATAAAAGGTCTGCATTTGATTTCCTGCTGAATTTGCATTTGGTAGCTGTTCATGGGACCTCTCACTATGCGGTCCAAAGAGATGTAAATGCAAGTGAAAAAGGCTATCATTAGGCTGAAAAAATAAAACAGACCTGTCCAAAAGATAGCAGAAACCTTAGGAGTGGCAAAATCAACAATTTTGTACATTCTTAAAAAGAAGGAATGCACTGGTGAGCTCAGCAACACCAAACGTCCTGGAAGACCACGAAAGACAACTAAAGTGGATGATTGCAGAATTCTTTCCTTGTTGAAGAAAAACTCCTTCATAACATCTACCTACCAATGGAACTGGATCACTGGCATCTATTGATGATGTGATTGTTGAGAAGTAGCAGGATGAATTCTGACGAAAACAGAGGTATACTTTTTTGCCAGACTCAGTCAAATGCTGCAAAACTGATAGGACAGTGCTTCACAGTACAGATAGATAATGACCCAAAATATACCACAAGGACAACTCAAGAGCTTGGGCATAGAATGTTGTTAAATGGCCAAGTCAGTCACCTGATTGAGCCAGAAGCCAACTGAGCATACTTTTCACTTACTGAAGACAAAACCAAAGGCAGAAAGTCCCACAAACAAGCAGCAAATGAAAGCAGCTGTAGTAAAGGCCTGGCAAAGCATCTCAAGAAAGGAAACTAAGCATTTGGTGGCCTCCATGGTTTACTTCAGGCAGTCACTGACTACAAAGGATTTGCAAGTATTAAAAATAATCCTAATATTAAACCCCTTGAAATATAGCTGAAAGTCTACACCTCAATCAGATTTTGATTGCTTCATTTCAAACACATTGTGGTGGTGTACACAGGCATAATTACAAAAATTGTCTCGCTGTAACATTTATGGACCCAACTGTATATACAAGCAGAGTACAGTGAATTTCCACTGATCAGGTACTCTGTCTGCAGTAGACATCAGGAAAACACTGTCCAGAGCTAACCCACATAAGCATGCTGGCCATGACAAGATACCTGGCTGGGGTGCTCAGGGAATATGATCAGCTTCAGGGAATATGATCAGCATATGTCCTAACAGACAACTTCAATATCTCCCTGAGCCAAGCAGCTGTCCCTGTGTGCTTCAACATGACCGTGATAGAAATTGTCTGTGACAGGCTTAAATGACTGTGGGCCAACTGCACTCACACCAATCATGATGAAGTTCTTTGAGCAGCTGGTCATGAAACACATAAAGGGCAGTCTTCCCACCACATTAGACCCATTCTATTAAGCCTACCACCCTAACTATCTGCTGCCATCCACCTGTCTCTGACTCACCTGGACAAAAAGGACAATTATGTGAGGATGCTGTTCACAGACTTCAGCATTCAACACAGTCATCCTCACAGTAACTAATAGAAAAGCTGAGCCTGTTGGGTTTGACCACCTCCCTCTGGAACTTGTTCCTGAACTTTCTGACCACTCCGTTAGGATCAGCACCACCACACTGAACACCGTGTGCTTAGGGAAATGCTGTTTACAGTGCTGATCCACAACTGTGCTGCTAAGTACAGTTCCAATCACGTCATCAAGTTTGCTGATGATACTACAGAAACCATCTCTGCAACAGCTTTTTCACTGGGGCAGTCAGATAATCCATCACTGCACACCTGCACTTTATATTTGCTGCCACTGGACATTTTACTATTATACTTTATCTCTGCTACTACAGTGAACTGCAGCTATCACAGTCAATAGTTTACAGACAATTGTTTCTGTTGTTCTGTCCATGTGCACTGGCTTGTGTATCTCTGTTGTGTATCTGCACTTTATGAAGTCCTGTGTACTGTGCCATTGTACTGTTGTGTTGCACCACACTCCTGGAGAAATGACATTTCATTCCAATATATACAGGTTATACAGGAGAATAACAATAGAATATCACTTGAACTTTTCTCTTCATTTCCCAACTTTTTATGAAATTAGAGTTAGCCATGATATGGCATTACCTGGAGCAGAGGTGAAGGACCCAACAATGGCAGCTAGGCAGTGCTGGGGCTTGAAAGTTCTGATCAATAGCTCAGGGCCTTATCCACTAAATCACCAGCACCCCATAAAACATGAGGATGATCATGACTGAATATCTGAATGGTGCTGAGTCATTCCACAAAAGGAGTCCCTACAATATGTGTTGGGCTGTATAGGACATTTGCAAATAAGTGTTTCCTAAGTGCATATGACCAATCATACAATAAGCCTATCCCTTGTCTTCACACACAAACCCACAGATAACAGCCTCCACTTTTTAAATTGACTTTGTTCTTTTAGGACAAACAGAAGAAAGAGCAAGCACACTTTGATCTCCATTTTCTCACTCACACTAAAACACACACTCACCTCTCACATATTTCTTTGATGTCACAGTACATTCTTTCTGATGGTATGCTGTTACAAATGCATTACACAATCAGCACTGTGTCAGATCAGTGATTTCTAAGTAACACACATAGAAGTTACTGCAGAATAACACCATTTACTACCACCTAAACTTTTAAAACTATTTCTTGTTAACAACAATAATCAGTGAGGACCTGTACAGCGGGCACTTTCATTACAGAAAACCATTACCTCTGGCATGTACAAAAGACCGCACCTAGGACTGCACTGTGACATACCTATGATGAGCACTATACACTCACTGGCCACTTTAATAGGAACACCTGCTCATTCTTGCAATTTTACCAATCATATACAATACAGTGGCTTCATAAATTGATTAAAAACATAAAGCAAAACACCTGATGCGCATTCTTTGCTCTTCATTTTCTAGAAGTAGAGTTTAAAAAAAATTGCTGTATTTTTTTTTTTGTAGTTAATTAAGAGAAGTTACACTGCCATCTTGCTCTGACATCATAATTACGACCTCCCAACTCCTAAATATGAACCTCCCAGGAGGACTTGAACACACAGTAATGCTGCCTACAAGTCCTGTTGCAGAAGTACATTCCAAGTTGGGGGCATGTCAATAATGAAAAGTAATGGAGGGTCCCAATATAAATGTGACATCTACAGCCGACAATAAGACTTAAGTAACAATTATGCCTGTTAACCATTTAGTTCTTTATTTTCTTTCAGTAAGCAAAATAAACTTATTGGTGTTTATAATACAAAAAAATAATAAAAGCAAAAGAAGTTCTCTCATGCCATCTATTTTTTTTCCCAAAATCACACCACTTTGTAATTACCACGTCCAAACTTATACACACAAACTTCAGAGAAAGACAGCAAGAGATCCCCCCTTTTTTGCTCCTACATGATTGGCTGGCTGGATAACGGCATGAATGAGCAGGTCTACAGCAAGTGTTCCTATTAAAGTGTCCCATGAGTGTATAATGCTCATCATATGTACTTATATACAAATCTAGGAGTTCACTGACAGTCACAGTGCACCCTTAGATGTGATCTTGTGCAAATGTCAGGGGATAATGGTTTTCTGTAATGAAGATTCTCATTGATTATTATTAATAAGATATTGTTTAAAATTGTTTAGGTGGCAGGATGACTTCTGTGTGTGTGTATGGTTTAGCTGGATCACTTGGAGAAATCACTAACCTTACACAAGGTGCTCCTAGAGAGTGTATTTGCTACATGTACTGAAAGAGGTGCTACATAGCAGTTCATGGTCACTGAAGGATCAAGATTCAATTCTAAACAATTTGAAAATCAAAAAGTGCTTAATTTCTATTCTATTGTTGACAATTGCTGTTTTCCAACACCGGGAATACAAAAAATACATTTTTAAAATTATTTGAAATTTAGAAAATATTACTGACACCGATTTCAAGACTAGGTGAACGACGTGTAAATAACAGACTGGAGTCCAAGCGAACGAAGTAGTAAACGACGTGTTTGCAATACCTCATCCTACTTTGTAACTAAACCTGCCAGTATTCGCTACAGTAAACGTACTTCAGCATGCTTCTCTGTAGATAAATGTTCGATTATCTTCGTTACTAACCACGACTTGTCTTTTCTAACCCTACAAGGGAAGAGATTTCGTCTCGGTGAAGTTAGTTAGCCACCTTGCTAGCAATCGAAGTTACATGCCTGAGTTAACCTGCCTCGTTTTTTCGCTAACTGTTTATTTACATATTTTCAAATTTTTCTTTCGAATAGGAAACAACAATGAACGGCTATATTTGACGGCTTTAGCTTATAAAGGTCTAATAAACGAGGATCATTGCCAGGTAAAAAGATTAGCTAACAAGCTACTAGAGATAGCTGTAACAGGTCCTGAACTCGGACATGAAGGAACAGGTTCTCTCTCATTCCTCTGTGAGGGAATCTTGCGTTAACTAACGCTAGCTAAATGTTTCAATAGAGTGCACAGTTTCGTTATCATACCTAGATGGCCTGCTTAGTTACATAAATTTAGCTAAGACACAAAATTATAAACTCTGTTGGTGAAATTTAACATTCCATCCAGTATACACCTTCAGAGGCACATACCTGAAACTTTTATACGGAGTAGCTTATTCTTTGTGTCAGGCGAGGATATCCAGTGATAGGTGTGTTCGTCCTTTTTTTCACGTCAATACACTGACATTACACTTAGGCCCACAGTTAATCCTATTTGCAATTTCATCGTTTCAATAATAAACACCTTAGTGTGGGGCGACACCCCTCCACAACCGTGCCACTGTTGTCTCATGCGCGCTCCCACAGTAGCGCGCGCACACGCGAGTTCCATAAAACAGACGGATGAAGTTCATCGTGACAGCCGCGCGGTGTCGAAGACTGCGTGCACCATCGCGCAGACAGACATTTACATTTATGGCATTTACAATTATCTCTCTTTTTTTCAGAAACACGCAGCAATGTTATGTAAAATTGAATTGATTCTTTGCTGTTGCATCTTTCTGTCTTTGTGGTCACACGCAGCGGTAAAATTATTGGAGGAGTTCCATATTGCAATATGTAGTTGTCTGGAGTCTTTTGTGTGCAGTTCATAAAGATTTCAGAAACCAAAAAGTCTATATTCATTTTTTTGCCCTCTGTAGTGTATTCTTTGGGTAAGCTTGTAATGTCCAAGATATAGTTTGGTGTTATTAGTTATGAAATAATTGTTCCTGAAGATCTGTGTCCAGAAGTCAACACTGGAAGTCAGGAAATAATTCCAGGAGGAAAGAGGTGGGAATATACAAAATAAAAATCACCAAATTAGATCTCATTTATCAATATTTTAGTAAAGTTGTGTGTAAATGTTTTCGTAAGCCAAACCAAACAAGGTTTACAAAAGTTTTGAAAACACTGATTTTCTTCATACTCGCTTGCATATGTCGATGAATGCCAATCACCCATAAATTAAAAGCCACATGCATGGCACAATAGATTTGCATTTGATAACACCCACAAAGCTCCATGAAAGGCAAAGTTCACAGAGCTGAAATGACAAATAGAAGTGAAAATTATTTTGACTCATGTCTAAGCTAATACAAATAAATATTATTTAGCATTGTAACAGCACCTGAAAATCTGGTGCTGAATTACAGAAAAGGTGAATTAAATGTAAATTAAGAAAAAAGAAAATTGTTGTATATTTTTATATGTAACAATCAACCATAACATTATGACCACTGACAGGTGAAGTGAATAAAATTGATTATCTCATTACAATAGGACCTGTCAAGGGTTGAGATATATTAGGCAGCAAGTGACCAGTCAGTTCTTGACGATGTGTTGGAAACAGGAAAAATGGGCAAGCTTAAGGATTAGAGAGACTTTGACAACGGCCAAATTGTGATGGCTAAATGACTGGGTCAGAGCATCTTTAAAACGGCAGACTTTGTGGGGTGTTGCCGGTATGCAGTGGTTAGTACCTACCAAAAGTGGTCCAAAGAAGTACAACCAGTAAACTAGCGACAGGTTCATGGGTGCCCAAGGCTCACTGATGTGCGTAGGGAGTGACGGCTAGTCTGTCTGGTCTGATCCCACAAAAGAGCTATTGTAGTACAAATTGCTGAAAAGTTAAAGCTGGCTATGATAGAAAGGTGTCAGAACACACAGTGCATCGCAGCTTGCTGCATATGGGGCTGAGTAGCCACAGAGTGGCCGTGCTAACCCCTGTCCACTGCCAAAAGTGCCTACAATGGACAGGTGAGCATCAGAACTGGACCACGGAGCAATGGAAGAAGGTGGCCTGGTCCAATAAATCACATTTTCTTTTACATCATGTGGAAGGCCGGGTGCGTGTGCATCGTTTACCTGGGGAAGAGATGGCACCAGCATGCACTATAAGGAAGAACGCAAGCTGGCGGAGGCAGTGTGATGCTCTGGGCAGTGTTCTGCTGGGAAACTTTGGGTCCTGGCATTCATGTGGATGATATTTTGACACATACCACCTACCTAAACATTGCTGCAGGCCAGGTACACCTCCTCATAGCAACGGTATTCCCTAATGGAAGTGACCTCTTTCGTGTGCCCTGCCACACTGTAAAAATTGTTCAGGAATGGTTTTAGGAACATGACAAAGAGTTCAAGGTGTTGACTTGGCCTCCAAATTCCCCAGATCTCAATCCAATCGAACATCTGCGGGGTGTGCTGGCCATCAAGTCCAATCCATGGAGGCCCCACCTCGCAACTTACAGGACTTAAAGGATCTGCTGTTAACATCTTTGTGCCAGATACCACAGCACACCTTCAGGGATCTAATGGACTCCATGCCTCGACGAGTCAGGGCTGTTTTGTCAGCAAAAGGGGGACCAACACAATATTAGGAAGGTGGTCATGATTGATATAGTAGATATACACCAAAGTGATCATGGACACCAAAACACCACCATTTTCATTCAAAGCAGTTTCTTGGCTACTGTTGGACAGAATATACCAGTGCACTCTCCCCAATGCCATATTGGGCATGGGAATGTCATAAAAAGCCCAATGATGGCTCACTAGCATGAGACATACCAGACCAGTCGGTCTCTTAGTGTAGCACAGCATTAAAAGAAAATATCATGGGAAATAAAACAGAGTTATACACTGCCTGAGTCATTGCAGCCCACCCTTCTTTTATATAGTATATAAAGATAAGTCTATTCGTATCCAGATTGATAAATGGGACCCGTTACCTGTACATGTGATATGCTCTTGCATTTTGGGTAGATGCCAGTAGTAGAAGCAGGAATGGTATTCTGAGATTTTTATTTAATAAGTTAAGGCACAAGTCTTGCCATATTAAAAAAGTTAGGAAATAAAATTAATTTATAATGGTGGGGAGTTTTTGAAATTGAGCTTAAAAGCACAGTAAAAAATAAACACAAGCACAAAGCTATATCAGAAGTCACCTGCCTCCTGAGTCTTCCTCTTTCCCGCCCAAACATGCCAGGATTCTACAGTTTTGCCAAAACCCAGGAGGCGGTATCAGATACTGTTGTGGACACTTCTTCGCTTAGCAAGTTCATTAAGTCCCTTGTCAGCCTCCACTAGATGCAAAACCAGCCCACCAACCAGGGTGTAACCAGACTACCCCCCCCCTCCCCCCCCCCCCCCATCAAAGCCTGATTCAGTGCGGGGCTTTGGGTAATGCATGATTGGTGAAGGTGAGAAGGTGTGTGCATGTGGATGTTCACAAGTATCCACTGGTGCCAGTAATTATTAAATTATGGGGGCTAAACTATACAGTAAAGGTGACACTTAGTCCTCACCCCACCCATCCACTAATTCTTGGAAGAAAGTGGCCAGGGCTTCGAAATGTTTCTGGATGGGTCCTGCAGGAGTGTGCAGTGTTGGCTGGGCAGGCAGTGCCAGGACGCTCAATGTCAGTTATGTGTCAGGGGCACACGGAGGGTGCCCCTCCACCCTTTGCAGGGATTTTTCCTTGGAGCAGACATGTGACAAAATCCCGAGGCATGCCTTCTACCAAGTGAGAGTAATTGATGGTCAACAAATTCAGCCTAATGCTGCACCATCTCAGCCATTTGTTCCCCCCCCCCACTAATATAGGATAGATTATTTTGAGTGGCAGAGAACATTCAAATGAACAAAGAGTTGGTACCCAGTTGTTGGTACCAAAGAGCCATAGGGAAATGCTGTTCCATGAAGCACATCATAATCCCATTTTGGGCAGGATAAAACTCTAAACCATCTCATGGCCCATTTCTATTGCCTGGACATTCACGATGATCTCCACCCCGATCCACCCCGAAAGTGACATTGTGCCCCTTTCCATTGATCAAGGTCCCCTTTGAAAGAATTGGCATGGACCTCATCAGCCCATTAAAACAGACTGCATGAGGGCATCTCCTTATGCTAGTTTTAGTGGACTACACAACATTATACCTGCAAGCCATGGCTCTTCATTGGTATCTGGCACTTCAGCCGTTCAAGTTTGAGATGATCCACATCCAGGGGCACAGATGGTATTGGCTTTATTACCTTTTGCACCAAGGTGGTGGGGGGCAGGGGTGCAGGGCAGTCGGCAGGCTGGATAGCTTCTCAGCCTGAGTCAGGCGGTGGGGGTATGTGGCATCAGAGGTGTGATTGAGTGTGATGTGGACGGAGAGGAGGAAGGGGAACCCGCAGGTAACACGTAATGTTTCTCACTTGTACCATGTTACTGATAGGCTACGTACAGTATGTGTGTTTCTCTGTGCTTTCAGAAACTGCCGTAACTAGAGAGAGACAGAGTGGCAACACATACATGTATGCGGAGAGTGAACCTGAACCTTTAACTTGAACAGGGCAAAAGCCACAAGCTAGTGAGGTTCCCTTTTCAGTTGGGTTGGTTTTTTTGGTTGAGTGAAAAACATGGCCACCATCGGCCAATCAGTATTCAGGAGGCATTTGGCAGGGTTAACATTGAAGTATCCTTTAGATCCATCCACTTAAATTTGTGATAATTTGCAGAATATGAAAAAATTGATATTTGTAAACAATATGGCTGCCATACATACAATTATTACTCAATTAGCTGTAATTCATGATAAGGATCTGAACCTGTCATGTGTCAGAGTTGGAGACAGATGCAAATGCAGTTTAAAGTTTATTAAAGGAAACTGGCAAACAGTTCCAAAATGTGAAGCAGAAGACATAATAATCAGGAACAGGCTAATAGTCAGGCGATCAGCAAACACAAGGGTAAATCCAAAAATCCAAAAACCAGGTAACAAGGAAAAATCATAACCAGAATTAACCAGAAGTTTGGGTAAGCATTCACTGTGCATTACATCACCCAGAACAAAGAAATAGGGCTTAAATACAAAAACCAATCAAGGGGCAAACTGAAAACAGGTGAACGTGATCATGACACAAGAGAGACAACCAATGACAAGACATGGGAGGAGACAGGACATGAATCAAAACAAAATGCACATGGCAACGTAAACAAACACTAGCAACACAGGAAATAGAGGCCATAGCTCTGAGAACTGCAATGTGCACTGAGAGCCACAGCATGCAGGCTTTGGAGGCCACCCTATTGGCCTCTGGCATGAGCTTGGCTGGAGCCTTAGTTTCTCCTTTGTCTCCAGCCCTCCCCTCATGTTCAGCAAGATTTGTTTGTGCTCATTTGTTTGGTGTGTTCTACAAGATTCACATGACCCTAGGTGGGCAATGAATGCCCGCTCTTCCCAGAGGGGCAGAGTAGCAGACATAGGACAGATCGGCAGGAACCAGGTGGCGGACCAATGACATCTTCAGCAGAGTCTGGCTGCGGAGGAACGATGTCCTCCCCAGAATCTGGTGGCAGAGTGACAACATTCTCAGCAGATTGTGGTTACAGAGCAAACAATGTCCTCGCCGAAGTCTGGTGGTGGAGCGATGACGTCCTCCACGGAGTCTGGTAGCAGAGTGATGATGTCCCCGCCAGATTCTGGTGGCAGAGCGACAATGATCTCCCTGGAATCTGGTGGTGGAGCAGGGTGGACATGAGAGGCTGCCGTGTTAGCATCTTGACTGAGCTTGACTTGGGAGGTAGCCCCGTCAGCCTCTGTCGTGAGCATGGCTAGGGAGGCCTCCCTGTCGGCCTCTGGTATGAGCTTGGCTGGAGCCTCAGTTTCTCCTTCGTTTCCAGCTCTCCCCTCCATGCAGCAGCTTGTGTTCGGCAAGATTTCTTCGGGTTCAGTGTGTTCCATAAGATTCCAAGGGCCCCAAGAAAAATAGCATTGCCCTAAAGGCCTGCTCTTTCCTGAGGGGCAGAGGAGCAGACATAAGACAGATGGATAGGAACCACGTGGTGGAGTGACAACGTCCCTGAAATCTGGTAGCAGAGTGACTGTATCCCCAGCGAATTCTGGTGGTGGAGCAACGACGTCCTCACTGGAGTCTGGTGGCAGAGTGGGGTGGACGTGGGAGGACATTCAGCCTGCAGCTTGAACATGCCTTGGGAGACTGCCCTGTTGGCCTTTGCCATGAGCTTGGCTGGAGCTTTTGCACTCTGTGGGTGCTATTTGCAAACAGTGCTTGGATGCCACAGATCGCCACTTGCAGCTATATATTCTTTTTGTTGTTCTTCTTATAATAATAATAATAATTATTAATATTATTATCATCATTATTATTATTACACAGTGATTGAGGACAATCTAAGCTACCTTCACAGCAATTTTGTTATACACCACTCAAGCCCTCTAGTACCACTATTTGGACATATATTACAATAACAACTCTGCAGTGCAACAGCTCAACATGGTAGAAATGCAACTCCACTTTCCTCTGATTCTTTAGGTCAAGTTGAGTTCAATGGAAACCATGATATCCATTTACACCATGTTGGATTTTCTGCCATTTTGATTATTTTTTAAAACACAATTTTTTTTGCTTGTTCTACAAACAATAGTTACCAAATTTGAATAAAAGCATTGTGGAACTATCCCCCCAAAAGTTGTTTCTTTGATTTTTGATACATGGGATGGTTTGTCTAAACACACAAACAAATTTGATAACGTTACCAAACAGGATGTGAAGGCATATCTCAGCAATGGTGTGACTTATTCTGACCAGACATTGTAGATAACTGAAAGACCTTCCCTTAAGGGTATCCAAGACGTTTTGTCTAAATTCAGCTCTAGGTGCCGTTCTAGACACAAAAACCGGCACCCAACCAACTGCTTAGAGTGCATAGAGTAAAATTTGTGAGTGGTTTGAGAATGGATTTTAAGAAAGCAGCCACTGCTTCTTCTGTCTGGTTAGAAACCACATCCATTACACAAACTGCCTTTACACTTCTCAGTCTTTTACTGCATTTGTCTTTAAAACACACTGAAAGACAAATGCAGCAGAAGACTGAGAAGGCTGCCAACCAACTGGTCTCTGCTCAGCTGATGTACACGCAATACAGTACACACCATGATGGAGGGGTCAGATGAAATGGACATCTGGTACTGTAACTGTTGTGGATACAGACATATCTCAATGTCTCAATTTCTCACTAGACCCCTAAATGCAGATGATCTAGATGAAGTGAATATCAGTATAGGCATTATTTTCACCAGCACACTAGACACTGTTGCCCCCCTCCGATTAAAATAGTTCAGAGATGAAACACCTGCGCCATGGTACAATAGTCATACTCACGCCCTCAAGAGAGCAACCTGTAACCTCGAGCGAAAGTGGAGAAAAACTAAATTAGAAGTTTTTAGAATTGCATATAAAAACAGTATGTCTAGCTATAGACAGGCTCTAAAACCTGCTAGGGCCAAGCATCTGAGCAAACTGATAGCAATAAACCAAAACAGTCCCAGATTCTTATTTATTACAGTGGCTAGACTAACAAAACATCAGATATCTGAAGAGAGTATTCCATTACAGTTTAGTAGTGAGGACTTTATGAATTTCTTCACAGAAAAAATTGATAGTATCAGGAACAAAATACTGGATGTTCAACCTTTGACAGAATCCTGTGATCTAGTCCAGCCTAAAGCTCCACATTTAGTGCTAAAATGCTTTACAGGTATAGGACAGGAAGAGCTTTATAAACTTATCAGCACGGCTAATTCAACAACGTGTTTGTTAGATCCAATCCCAACTAGACTTCTGAAAGAAGTGATGCATACAGCTAGAGAGCCTCTTCTCAACATTATCAATTCCTTGTTATATTTAGGCCACGTCACAAAACCTCTCAAGTTAGCAGTTATTAAGCCTCTTCTTAAGAAGCCTAAACTAGACCCTAATGAATTATAAAATTACAGACCAATTTCAAACCTTCCGTTTATATCTAAAATATTAGAAAAGGTTGTGTCTGCTCAATTATGCTCATTCTTACAGGAAAACAATATCCTTGAAGAATTTCAGTCAGGTTTCAGCCCCCATCATAGCACAGAAACTGCGCTAGGAAAAAAAATCACAAATGACTTGTTTTTAGCTTCGGACCAAGGCTGCATCTCAATATTAGTTTTAGTTGATCTTAGTGTTGCATTTGACAATATAGATAATAACCTTCTCGTAGATCGCTTAGCAAATCACATAGGTATTCAGGGACAGGCATTAAAATGGTATCGAACCTGTCTGATCGATACCATTTTGTAGATTTAAATGGAGAACTATCCAGTGTAATGCCAGTGAAATATGGGGTTCCACAAGGATCAGTTTTAGGACCTCTGCTGTTCTCAATTTACATGCTTCCCTTGGGTAACATTATTAGAAGACATGGGAATAGTTTCCATTGTTATGCTGACAATAACCAGTTATACATCATCAAAACCAGATGAAATAAATAAATTGTCTAAAATAACTGTGTGTTAAAGATATTAAAGATTGGATGACTGATAATTTTCTATTACTAAATCCTGATAAGACAGAAATATTACTTATTTATTTAGTCCAGAATGCAGCCGCCAGAGTTCTTACTAGGTCAAGAAAAGATGATCACATAACCCCAGGACTATCATCCCTGCACTCGTACCTTAAGATCTCAAGACTCCAGACTTCTGGTAGTTCCCAGAATATCAAAGTCTACAAAAGAGGGTAGAGCGTTTTCGTATTTAGTTCCTAAACTTTGGAATAGCCTTCTTGACAGTGTTTGGGACTCAGACACAGTCTCCCAGTTTAAGCATAGATTAAAGAAATATATCTTTAGCCAGGCATACACTTAATACATACATTGATTTAGTGCTTGCTAATATTATGAACAGCAGCTACACTAATTCCTTTCTATTTGTTTCCCTTCTTCTACCCATCCCGAGGCACATAGAGATTGTGCCAGCTCCAGTAGACAGAGGCCATCCCTACGAGGACCCTGAGGCATCCAGAGATGGACCAGCTCCATCCGTTTTCTGCCTCGTGAGGATTTGGGCATTTAAAGCAACGCTGCCAACCCTATGTGAACTTTTAGGAAGATAACAACCTACAAATCAATATACACATAAAACTACATGACTATACATAAATGCAGAAAGGGCATTGTTCATATCACACTCTCCAGTGTCACCCAAATGAGCATGGGTTCCCTTTTGAGACTGGTTCCTCTCAAGGTTTCTTCCTCATATCATCTAAGGGAGTTTTTCCTTGCTATAGTCGCCTCAGTTGCCTCAGGCTCGCTCACTAGGGATAATTTTGTGTAACATCTAGGACTGTTGCATGTTTTGTTTGTTTGCATGTTTTTCTGTTTCTTATGTTCTGTAAAGCTGCTTTGAGACAATGTTCATTGTTAAAAGTGCTATACAAATAAAATTGAATTAAATTGAATTGAATTGAATATCACTAGAAATTGTCCAAATCAGCAGAAGGATGGAGGAGAACAAAATCAGCACCACTTTGCACCACCTCAGGGCTCTTGGTCTCCCCAAGGTGTAACTGTGAGTAATCTGAGAAATTCTAGAGACTAGGGACATTCAGAGGAGCATGTATGCAAGCAATTCATTAAAATTTCTATTACATCAAAGCAGAGTCCTATTATTGATCTTCATGTTTAGGGCAAAAAAAGAACCACTCCCAGTGGATACAGGGGCTACAAATTCTGTTTTGCTCACCTTATTTCCAAATATACAAATGTTTACAGATAGTATTTTAACTGTGAGTGTTTCTGGTTTACTGGTGAATTCTATAGTGAAACAGTCCCCATTAAACCCGGAAATAGATATGCATTCCTCATTTCAAGGGGATGTGCTGTTACTCTATTATAGCATGATTTAATCACTAGGTTCAGAAATTATATTTTGGTAATGGGAGATGGTTTTCTTCTGAATTCCTCTTCAATTAGCTTGTTCAGCATGATTTTTGGTTCTCTTGGGCCATCCTGACACCAAGTTTGTTTAACAAGCTAATTAGTCTGACAAACACCAGAAATTGGCCACATCCAGAATTTTTTGCATTGCACCTCTAAATTCTCACCCTTTAATGATAATCACGCTTTTGAAAAAAAAAAAATTCAAAAATAACAAAAATCTTTGACTGCTATCTATCTATTATTTAAATGTTGGGTTGCTTCTGTATTATTGATCAAGGAACAGATGGGTTTGTTTGATTCAGTGCCACATGTTTTGGTAGCTAAGAAAATTGGGAAAAGGGAAGATTCAAGTCACTGGCTAAAACGAATGTTGCATATGTGGCTGCATACACTGAGGTGTTGCTGTTGTTTCTAGCAGACAATGGTTACAAGGTTTCTAAAAAAAAAACTGCAACTTGTGAAACTATCAGTAAAATTATATCATATTATATCACATCAAAGTGTGATACTCCGTGTCAGGTGACACAGAGGCCTGAAATTGTTTTATATGACTTTACATGTATTTACAGTATTCGTATCCTAGGCCTCAACTGATCTACAACCTCTGGCAAAAATTATGGAATCACTAAAATTAGAGGATGTTCACCCAGGCTTTTTTCTTTATAGCAAACAAACAAATCACAGATATGACACAAAAAAGGTTTTGTTCAATAGCTTAACATTCTGGTTTTTCTGAAACATACAGCAAAAAAATTCAGTGACATTTTTTTTTATTAATGGCATGTCATTTTCCAAATCAAGTAGAGGGAAAAAAGTATGGAATCACTCAATGTTGAGGAAAAAATTATGGAATCATCAACAAAAAAGCACAATTAGTACTTTGTTGCTCCTC
>CM074965.1:8524371-8539585 GCA_037577455.1 Pangasius macronema | reverse complement strand
TTACATGATATGTTCAATAAAAACGTGAAAACATATAATGTTTGTGTAATATTATTTTAAGCACACTGTGTTTTTTTGTTGTTGTGACTTAGATGAACATCAGAGCACATTTTATGACCAATTCATGCAAAACTCCAGGTAATCCCAAAGGGTTCACATACTTTTTCTTGCAACTGTATGTATATGGACAGTAGATTTAAAAATCTGCATGAAAAGCCTCTCTCTTGTTTCGAACTTTTTGACCCTTCCACTCTTCCCTGCCCTAGAGAAGAGCTGGCAAATTATGGGGATGAAGAGGTGGATTATCTTTTCACACATTTTGCTAAATGAGGAAGAGAAGGAGAAAATTCCACAAGAATGGATGGGTCTAAAAATGTGGCTTGCAGAACACCGAGGTGGCAAGCTAGATTGCTTGTACAGAGATCTCCTCTCTGAGAATCCAGAACACCTCTCTCATATCTTGTTGCTGGGGAAATTATTGCTGACATTTAGTCCATCGACAGCCATCTGTGTGAGAGGATTTTCTTGCATGAACCGAGTGAAGACAACATATCGTACCTCTCTACAGCCTGAAACTGAATGACTGCATGCAACTCTCCATAAATGGGGAATCAGTAAAAATGATTTTTGCTCTGACAAGGCAAGTTCGTTTCTGTATTTTTTTTTATTTATTTATTTTTTGGAAAAGGTTCAAGACACCTGGAACATAAAACCCCAACAAGTACAAAGAGCAGAGAAGTGGAGACCGATGCACAGGGGGAGATAGCTGATGAAGGAGATGCTATTCCCTCAACATCGAGTGGCATTTTCTTATCTGTGACTTCAGTTGATATTTCAGATTCAGAACCTGACATAGACTGAATTATGTTCTATATTGTTTTTACAAGTTCATAGAAATTTCAGTTCAGTTAGAACCAGATATTTGAATTGATGATTGTAATTTGATTATTTTATACGATTGTTGTTATTTGTGTTTTGAAAATGTTTTTGATTGATGTTTGTCTACTTTACACTATTCTACGTTAAAAATAATGTCTTTTTTTTTATTTGGGCTACTTAAATTCATTTCGGGCTACCAAAATCTGAAGAGTGCCTGCCGGAAAGGCTACCAGAGATTTTGAAATTTTGCGTGCCCTGGGTAGTGTCAGAATTTGGCGTCAGCAGCGTGAATACACGGACCCAACCTGCCTTATGTCAGCAGTCCAGGCTTGTGGAGGTGGTGTAATGGTATGGGGGATGTTTTCTTGGCACACTTTGGGCCCATTAATAACAATCAATTATCACTTGAATGCCACAGCCTATCTGAGTATTGCTGCTGACCATGCGCATACCTTCATTTTACCACAGTTTACCCATCTTCTAATGGTTACTTCCAGCATGATAATGCACCATGTCACAAAGCAAAAGTTGTCTAATACTGGTTTCATGAACATGACAGTGAGTTCAGTGTTCTTTAGTGGCTTTCCCATTCACGGGATCTGAAACAAATATGGCACCGTTGGGATGTGGTAGAATGGGAGATTCACAGCATATAAGTGAACCTGAAAAATCTACAGGAATTGCATGATGCAGTTATGTCCAGATGGACCAGAATCTCTAGGGAATGTTTACACCATCTTGTGGAATCCATGCTACAAAAACAGGTTGCTTTGAGAGTAAAGGGAGGCCCTACTATACTTGTGTATAGTGTTCCTTAAAAAAAGTGTTTGGGGAGTGTATGCATGTATGTTGACTGATCAAAAGCAAATACTTGTTTACAAATACAGTATAACTCTTTTAAAGGAATGATTTCAGATGCTGTGAGTTTATTCGATGCCACGTCATAAATGCAGACATGACTCGTTTTGAGAAGACTAGGGGAGAGTGGGGTATGTTGTCACACTTTTCACTCTTTCTTACATTGACTAGGTACAATAAGTGGTATAAATGTCATACCAAATGAAGAGGTCTTGGATACACATTTTGTATTCATTGCATCTTCATATGTTATTTCAGTACAGTGCTGTAGACCGTTAAATACAGTGTGCGTTTTTGTGACAATTTGCCCCATCAGCGGGTAAGTTGTCACCTTGGATTTTCAACAAATAAAAGCACAACTACTTAATTGTGAATATTGATTTTCTTTTTTTTATTTTTATTTATTTATTTTTTCAAATTCAAAACCAAATTCAACATCATTAAAGAACTTAAATCAACTATCATCTGTAAAATACCAAAAAACAACATCCTTATCTGACTGATCATACTTGGCTTCGGTGTTAAAGTTCAGGCACACACAACTTGCCTGGCCTGAGGTGCAAGCACCACGGGCCCATTTGTTGCACCTCAAACCCAAAGTCTCCTTTGGGCGGCTGTTTGAGAATGGCTTCACACAGACGCGGCAGAAGCACTCCTCTTCATCTGATGATGACTCGTCTTGGATTTTTCTGTTTTTAACTGCCTTCTTGTTTTTTTACATATTTGACTCCCTTCTTTGCTTCCCTTTCTTCTGAAACGTTTGCTGAATTTTGCCTTATTCTGTTCGATTTCTAGTGCCTGCTTGACTGGTGTGTCAGTTAGAATTGCTGTTTTCTTTGCAAGTTTTTTTTTTTTTTTCCCGGGGACCAGCTTTTGGACAGGGGCAGATGTCCTCTGGAGTTGGTAGAATTGTGTCATCACTGACACTGCTGGAAAAGGGTGAGCTGATTCTAGCAGGAATTGGGCGGGTGTGGGCCTGAGCTCTTGGCAGGAAGGGCTGGGTTGGTGCTGGGCCTGGCATTGCTGGGTTGGTGCTGGGCCAGACATAGCCAGATTCTGATTTGGGCAATCTGTAACATAGGATGGTCCAAACTCAGTTTCCAGAAATACATCCCTGTTGTAGGGTTGTACCCTAAAGCCACCCTAAAGCTAGCCTGAATGTTCAGAGGTGTTGCAGCCAGAGAATAGCCGATTGCCACAATTTCGGGAATGTTGTAAATTGACTTTTCCGGGATTGTTCCTCATTCAGGCATCAAGTGCTGTGTTGATTTGTCTTTTTAGTAGCCTGTAGACAGACCTGTCCATGGGTTGAAAGCAATGAGAGCAGTGTGGTGGGAATGACAGCATAATTATGCCATTTTCTTTGCCATAATTAAGTCCATCCATGAACAGATGAGACTCATGGTTATCCAAAATGAGCAAAAAGGGACTTGTCCTTTGAGCAATTTGTGTCAACAAAGTGCACATCTTTCATCCACCCAGAGGGATTTGTTCCTCCTTTTCTGCGAGGTGGACCATTAATCAGGAAGTGTTCTCTGAAGTGGACATGGGGGCATATAAAATATGGTGGTGTACTATTCACTGTGCCTGAGACAGCACAGGCCAGTGACTTTACCAGTTTTAATCAGGATGTACAGTGGTCACCCCAGTTTCATCAACATTCCGTATACCTCCGGGTCCAAACTGTTGTTGGAACTGTAACACTTCTGCTAAATTGTCGAAGAAAGCATTGACATTTTCCTTGTTAAAGTTACCCTGGCAAGGCTAGTTGCTTCTGGCTTTCTCAGCATCAGGGTTGGGTGCCACTTTAAGAAATCTGTAAACCACTCTGAGCTGGCCTTTTCTTTTTCTGCCCACAATGGAACAAATTTCAGCTAGTGTGCCACAGCAAACTGGTAGACAATTCTTCTGACCTCACTTGGCGACAGACCGAAATAAATATCAGATGTTAGCAATATTTTGAAAAAGTTGCATCTCTAAATCAGGTGAAAAACTTGCAGTGTTTCCCCTGCCATTATATTATTATATTATGCCATTATATTATACATGATATATGCAGCAAAAGTCCAGTCACTAGTGAGTGACAGGTTTTGACTCTTGGCTGTTCAATTATTATGTCATTAAAAGAAATGCACGAACACCAAAGAAATTGGGAAGAAATTGCACCAAATTTTTACACCAGTTAGTCATAACACTAAAAGCATCTGCCTAATATTGTGTAGATGCACCTTGTGCCACCAAAACAGCTCTGACCTTTCAAGGCATGGACTACACAAGACCTCTGAAGGTGTGCTGTGGTATCTGGCCCCAAGATGTTAGCAGCAGATGCAATGATTCCTGCTTCCAACACATCAGCTTCAAGAGCTGGCGGTTCACTTGCTGCCTAATATATTCCACTCCTTCACAGATGCCACTGTAATTATATAATCAGTTTTATTGTGTATGTATTGTAGAAGGTTTATTAAATATCAGATAATGTACCAGTAATTCCCAGTTGTACTCCTAGGGACCCAACTATGCTGCTTATTAGGAATTAGGAACAATTTAATTGTCTCAAATATCGTGATTGTAAATACTGGCAAGATGAATTTTGCTTCTCTAAAGTATATTGCAATGTTTCCGTTTATGTTCATTATCAGCTCAATCTCTTCTTGCCCACTTGGCAGCAGCACCCGATGTGGTAGTACACAGAGCACAAAGTTTGGGATTGAGAATGTAACAGCCTTGAAGCCTGCTTACTTAATAGTCCAAACATTTATATTTATCTCTTTTATGCAACTGAGCAGTTTAAGAGTCTGGCAGCTTGGCAGTTCTGATCAGTAATCCCCTGTCTTAACCACTGAACTACCACGTCCCATAACCCTTAGAAAGTAGTTACTGTAAAACGCTGTATATATGCGCACTGTACCACAGCTGGCTTGATAGTGGTCTGAAATGCGGGATAAAATAAACAACTGTGTACTGCGTTTGATGTAAATCACGCTTGCATTTAAAATTGATTCCGAATCACATCATGTGATGTGCAGTGGTGTGACCAGAAATTAATTTTGTTGGTATGAGGAATTATACAAAATAAAAATCATGATGATTTTTCTTATCTCAGACTCACAATTACATTGTGTGACATGCTGGTGCATTTCAGGTGGGTGTCAGACAGCTGTAGGAGCTGTGATAACACAAATTTATTTCATTATTAAGGCACAATCTGTGATCAGTCTTTGCATATTTAACTGAAAAACACTGAAAAAGGTTAAAATAACATGGGAAAAGGCCACCTTATATTATATATCCTGATCTGCTTTTCTCAGAATAAAATGTAATATTACAGTGGTTTGATTTGTCTTGAAGCCTATATCAAAATATGTCTTGTAATCCTGGCTTTAGTGTATTGTCTCATGCCTACAGCTTGTTTTTCCAACTGCAACACACATTGTTCAAACGATGCATCAGTAACCATGACTTTTATCAGGTATACTAGAGAAGGGACAATGCTAGTACTGCAATTAAGAAACACTAAAATACTCTTGTTTTGCTTGAGCTGGACTATTCTTCACACTCGTGTGTGCATGTGTGTTCAGGAGCATCATCTGCAGCGGGCAATCTCAGCACAACAGGTATACGGGGAGAAGAGGGACAACATGGTGATTCCTGTGCCTGAGGCTGAGAGCAATATCACTTACTATGAGAGCCTCTATCCAGGTGACTTTAAGATGCCCAAGCAGCTCATCCACATACAGCGTAAGTAGGCTGTTCATTTTGTGTGTGATAAGAGAGTAACTTTATTATATGAGTGGTGTGAAACTGAAAATACAAATACATACACTGATGTTATGTGCTCACATACTATAGCTGTTTACTATGTTATGTCAGCATAACAAAATGCTTTAGATGAATTAAATTACTCTTTCCAACTGCAATATAGGCACTACACTTCCAAAGATGTGAAATTACTTCTATAAAATAGCATCTTATATTAAACAATGAGAAAATATGCATCGGATTGACATTTAGAAACACACTGTTCTAAGTAACATCAAACATCGATTTCTACTGCACAAAATACACTGAACACAATCATGAATAATGAATAAACTAGATAACTGTCATGCTTGCTTTGCAGGAGGCAGTGAGCAGGAACCACTAGAGAGAGAGAGTTAAGGTGCAAATCAGGTTTTTTATTGGAGTTTTCACAAACAGAGTGCAGGTTATATGGAAATAATGAAGCTGCAGCGGTGAGGTGAGATGAGGGCAGAAGCTGGCGGTGTGAGCAGCAGGGTCGGCGTGACAGGTCCCCAGAGAGCTCTGAACACGGCCGGCAGACGGACAGGATTAGTAGCAGCTCCCCGTGGCGGCGACTTCCTTGTCATCTGCAAGAAGAAACAGAAACAGCACCATTAGTGAGGGGCCTAAACCCAAACCTCTCTATCTGTTATCTGCCACCGTCTCCTTTTATACTCTCCCGGTTTCTCCCCGATGGTAGAAAGTTTTCATTTCCGCTATTGGCTGCCAGCCGCACCTCATTATTCCACCTCCGGCAGTCACACGATCTCTTGCTGTCCAGAACATTTGCGGTGCTGAACTGGCGCTGTCCTTTCAGCCCAGCGGCAGCACTGCGAGAGCTTGCTGGTTTTCTGGTGCGGGCTGCTGGCCCGTCGTCACAGTAACTTACAGGGAATGCCTTATCAGTAACTTTATACAGAAGATGTCCTTGGATTAAAAAATGATCATAGCATCAGCGGAATCATGCAGCTTCCGATTAACTTGCTGGGTCATTGTCTCTTACTGATGAGGTCACTTCCTCTAATTTCCCTGCTATACTATGTGACCACAAGAGGTTGCTTGACTACATAATGAAAATAACTGGCAGAGCCAGGATGCTCCCTGCCTGGCATGTTTGAGATACCAAACTGAATAATGAACCTTTAGGTAGGAGCCATTATGAAGACCAATTCTGAGATAGGCCTGTAGCAGATCTTCACACACTGTTTAACAACCTTCACTTCAGCTTTCCTCATCATCCCGTCTTTGCTAGGAACAATTTTCACTATGATGCCCATAGGCCATTCATTCCTTCTGGCTTGGTTGTCGTTAAGAAGGATTACATATCCCTCATTTTCAAGTTCTTTATGTGGCCATTTTTGACTACATTGCAGAGTACTCTGATAATCTTTACTCCATCTGTACCATAATTCATCAGCCGGCAATTTAACATGTTTCCACTCCTATTTTAACATATCCCCTGGGCCAAGTGCACCTCTGGTCTTGTAAGAAGAGTGCTTATCCCCATTTCTCTACATGTGCCAATGAAATTGGTGCCACAGTCTGAGCGTAGTTGTTTGGCTGGACCACGCAGCTCAAAGGAGCATCCTAGTGCATGAATGAAGCTTGAAGAACTAATTTTTTTCCACTGTTCTGTGAACTACCCATGTACATAAGCAGGTAAATAGTACTGCCCACCTCTTACTGCTTGCACGACCTCCCCATGCATCCATTCCAACGTACAAGAAAGGGGGGTCTACCTGGAGCTGCTAACTTTTCCTCTGAGTTTCCTACAGGCAACATACTGATTAAGCACTTTACTGATGACCATTTTAGCTCCCACTAACCAAAGGCCACTTGTTCTTACAGCTTCTTCTGTACAATGCCTTCCCTGACATTGGACCTTGCCTGACATTGGACCATGGTAATGCCTTACAAGAAGAATTGTTGATTCATGTTTTCAAGGCGCACATGGTGAATCCGTTCACCAACTCCGAGTAAGACCACTACTGTCAATGGTGGGATTCAGCTTAATGAATGAACTTTGATTGGGAAGGTGATGGTTTGCTTGGATGTACATAAATTCCTCTGCATATATTCCTGCTGCACATTTCTGATAATTTCTTTCTCTGTTCTTTCCAGAGAGGTGACAGAGATCCCTTTTTTGCAGATGTGCTAGCCAGCACAATCTCCAACCTCTGTTGGATGAGCAAAGCAGTAAGCAATGTGGCAGAGATGAGCTACAGAGTTGTTGTAAGCCTGCCTCCCCTTCCTTATTTCCCCTCTGAACTAAAAAGGGAATTGTTACTCTTCATGTATATGGTGTCTCAGTTCTTGAAATGTGAAATGTTAGGACATCTGACATAATACTCTGACATCCAGCACCTCAGCTTTGTTCGATGCACTTTGTGGAGCTTAAGGTTTGAAGCTGCTAACATTTTCTGTGTTCTTGTGAGGATGTCCTTGCCTTCCTCCACAGTTGAGACTGACTTCAAGGCATTGTCCATGTAGAAATTTCTTTAAACGAAGTGGTGCATACCAGCTCAACACCAGTTCCATAACAAAGAAAGCCCAGCAGCACCTGTACTTTCTGAGAAAGCTGAGGAAAGCACATCTCCCACCTCCTGTCCTCACCATATTCTACAGAGGGACTAACAAGAGCATCCGTCTCGGATTGCAAGACCCTTCAGCGGATAGTGAGGACAGCTGAGAAGTTCATCGGGGTCTCTTTTCCCTCCATCACAGACATTTACACCTCACACTGCATCCGCAAAGCCACCAGCATTGTGGATGAAACCACACACCCCTCTGACACACTTCTTCACCCTCCTGCCATCTGGAAAACGGTACCGAAGCATTCAGGCACTCACGAACAGACCGTGTAATAGTTTCTTCCCCCAAGCCATCAGACTCCTCCTAAACACTCAGAAACTGAACTGAAAGAACACACACACACACACACACACACACACACACACACACACACACACAACTATGCATCCTCTATCCTCTTTGCAATTTTCTTTTGCAAGTTTTGCACATTACATGCTGCTACAATATTTATTATACTGTACATAGACTTTCAAACAGAACTGTGTACTGGTCAGAGTGCTGCACTGGGACTTACTGTGCCCATTGACTGTCCCAGTAGTCATTGTACTGTCTTGTGATGTTTGCACTTGTGCACTTATGTACATTTATGTAGTCCTACGTAGTTCTGTGTTGTTCTCTGTGTCTTATGTAGCACCTTGGTCCTGGAGGAACGTTGTTTCCTTTCACTATGTACTAACTGGCTGTATTTGGTTGAATGACAATAGACTCGACTCGACTTGACTTGACACATCCGTGCCATACTCTGCTTTTCCCTCTTGAGCCACTATATGTAGCGCAGAGATGGCCACTGCAGGTGAGGGGCTGTTTTCGAGCACATGCACCTTCATTCTGTAGTCAACAACTCCTTTCTCTGGGTTGTTGTCTTGATATCATATGAAACACAGAAAATCTCTACAATCCTTATGCACCAGGAAACAGTGGAACATCTGCTGGATGTCCGCTGTAATCATTACTGGGTTCTTCCTAAATCTCAAAAGAACACCCAACAGACTGTTGTTCATGTCTGACCCAGAGAGTAGAATATCATTAAGGGAAACGCCACCAAACTTGGAACTAGAGTCGAAAAGCACTTGTATTTGTTTAGGTTTTTGTGGCTGGCACACTCTGAAGAAGAGCAAATAGCAGTACTCTTTGCCGCCTTCTACTGAGGGAGAAAGCTCTGCGTGGTGGAATATAAAATATTTTCTGCATGAATTCCATGAAGTGAGCTTTCATTTTTAGATGTTTCTCAAGTGTTCGGCTGAGAGATTTGAATCAACTCATGGCAAATGGTCAGTTGTTAGGCAAGCACTACCGTGGCTTTCGAAATAGTAGTGGGCTACCCAACTGTTTGAGGAATCTTGGAAGGACTCATTCTTCATTGTCCTAAGAAATCTGAAGTCTTCCACTGAAGGCACAAGTTTGTCATTCTTGGTTGATTGACAAAACACTGTCTGGCCAATTTCTCCATTTTTAACACCTTTCAAATGATTCTTACAAAGACTACTGCTGAAGGATTAGTGTTGCATAGGGGAAATGAACTTTTCCTTAACTGACAAGTGGCATTCACATGCATAAAAAAAATACCAGTCCTGCCTCTCTCAAGAATGTACGTTTTCATACTAGTGACCTGCGAGGGCCGATGTGTATTATCTTACCTTATCATTACCTTAATCACACGTCACCGATTATTAGCCAGCCCAGGTCCAGCTTTTGTGCAAATGCTGCATCATGTAGCTCATTAATTTGTCTGCAGACCTTGTGCACTCTTTGTAAGTCTCTGCCTAACAACTATAGGCTTTCAGTATTTTCATCAAGAGATATCATCAAGAGAGGTATTTCATGGGCCATGGGCTTAAGGTGATGGTGACTAGTGGCTGCTGCCAGAGTAGTGAGTTCATCCCTATTGTCAGGAATCATTACATTCCAGGAGTGCGTGTAGTGAAAGACTCCGTGTACCATTAACAGGCTTTATTATGTAGCCAGCCACTTGTCAGTCAGCTGTTTCAGCTACACATAAGGGACTGTAGGGCCATGTACGTTAAACATATCAAAGAACTCTGTAACTATGCAAGTGACTTGTTACTTTGCTCATCTACCATGTAGATTTCATGTAGACGTACATTTCTTCTGCATTGGCTGGGACTGCCATCTGCCATTATCTAAGCATATTTTTGAGGAGGATTTCCCTTTAAAGCCTTCACCACATACCTCTGTGCATTTGGATGAAACATCAACATCAGATATCTCTTCCTTCTCCCCGACATGCTGTAATATGCTTTAGCAGCTTTAGCTAGAGTATCCTCCGCCCCTCTCTCTCTCTCTCTCTCTCTCTCTCTCTCTCCAGAGCATCTAAGGTGGCTTCTAATCATGCCTTTTCTGTTTTTATTTCAATTTTTTTTTTTGAGAATGAAACTCAAGCCAAGGCTTTGTTGCTATGGTGATGGCATTTGAAATAGCTGAAGACTTACCTGAACAGGAGGTGACAGATCATACTTCTAGTTCTGAGTAGGGGTGCAACGGATCATAGATGATCTGTGATCCGTACGGACCAGGCCCCACGGTTCGGCACGCATGTGATTTGCAGATTAACTGTTAGGTTTAACCATCATAGAGTGAAAGTTTATGCTGAGGTTTTGTCTTGCCAATTTACACATTCAAGCAATTTTAAACCATTCACGCGGAAGAGAACTCGAATTGGGACTCGCTCGCTGTTTTCTTGCATGCACACGCAGAAAGAGAGAGCCGCGATTCAGACAGCGCGTGAGCACCGAATTGATTCCTCTTTTCATGACTCTTTGCGCTTGAATGGACACATCCACACAAAGTTATGTTAAAATACCCATTTTGGCAAACATTCTGGTAAACACAGTTGGTTAAGTGAAAACATAAACAGCTGAGAAAGAAACAGGATGTGTCTCAGTACTGGGTCTGTGCATTTGGTATTAAAGAGACAGCAGATAATAATTTAAGCAAATAAATAATTTGCTTCTGTCTGCTAATCAAACAACACCACAGCTTTAACAAAGATTAATCTGCATGAAACTGATGCAGTGAGCACTATTGTGCTATTTTACAGTTAATTATTACATTTCTGCACCTGAATACTATTATTCATTTGTAACTTTGTTATTCATCTATGTCTGTAATTGTTCTTGTTTTATTACTGACATTATTAGTTAAGCTAGTAGTTTTTGCTGTTGTATAGAAGTACTTAAAGTAAGCTTTCAGTAATAAATGAAAAGCAATTTTTTTTTTCCGGTCCAAAAAATTATCTGATCCTTAATATGATCCGAACCATGAGTTTAGTGATCCGTTGCACCACTAGTTCTGAATGCTCCATATTCATTGGAAAACTCTGAAATCTCTGGCAGTTGTGATGCAGGTATGAGGTATCTGTCTCAAGACACTTTACTGCTGTTGCCATATTTGCATGGGCATTATGAGTCACAGTGCAGCCTGGATATCTGGATTCTTGATCGTAGCTCCCTTTTCACTGTACTGCCCTCAATGAATCCTCATTCAGCTTCATTCATCTAGCAAGTTCACACAATCAACACCTTCACACAATGACTCCCGGAACCACAAGGTGATGTTGAGAGTGTAACTTTATTGTATGAATGGTGTGAAACTGAAAGGAGATATACATACACTGATAAATGTTATATTAACATATGCTATATCTGTTTACCATGTTACATGTGAGCATAAAATGTTTTAGATGAGTTAAATTACTGTATACAACTGCAGTTAATGAACTACACCTCCAAAAATGTGAAATTAATCTATAAAACAGCATCTCATGTTAAACAGTGAGAAAATATGCATTGCATTGACAATTAGAGGCATGCTGTTTTAAGTAACATAATTTAACATCAATTCCTACTGCACAATATTACAATTAACGCAATCATGAACAGTGACTAAACTAAACTTACAGGGATTTCCTTATCAATAACTTTAAACAGAAGATGTCCTTGGATTAAAGAATGCTCATAGCACGAGTGGCCTCATGCAGCTTCCAATTAACTTGCTAGGTAATTGTCTGTACTGATGGGGTCACTTCTTCTAATTTTCCTGCTATATCTCATGTAACCACAAGAGGCCACTTGAAAATATCCAGGATAGTGTGCATGAAATGCAGTAATTGTAGGCTCTTTGCTGGTAACTCTGTAAGTAAATAACAGTACAAATTTGTACAAAACCACAAATGTTGCTATTCACATTCTATTTTTTCATTTCTATGCGTTTTGCTATTGTTTTGCCACTAGCTTTTACATGCCCTTGTATTTGTCTATGCAGCCTTTAGCTTGGACACAGAGCAACCGGATTATGACCTGGACTCAGAAGATGAGGTGTTTGTGAGCAAGCTAAGGAAGAAAATGGAGGTGGGGGCTCTGCAGTTTGAGGAGATGATCGACCGGCTGGAGAAAGGCAGTGGGCAGCAGGTATATCCAACAAAATACAGGGAATGAGGTGATAAAGTATCTGTAATCATGGTTTAAGTGACTGCTACGGATATTGTGTAAAAGTTGTGAGATGGTTCAATTCAGTTTTGTGTAGTGCTTTTAAAAAAAGACACTGTTAAAAGCCGGGTTTACAGAAATTTTGTATGTAGAGCTAGGCCCCTAATGAGCAAGCCAGAGGGTGACAGTGGCAAGGAAAACATCCAAGATGACGCGAGGACAAACTAGGCTTGGGACGACTTGCGATGGCATCGGAACTCACAAATAGCCAGATGGAATCTATCAAGTTGAACGATTTAAATGTCTGTCAGAAGACATGGTGTCTGCAGCTTTAAGATAAAACAATTTATTTTTGTCTCTCTCGTAATTTGTAGTTCTAAATAAAAGAACCTTATTAGCCTATGTTGGCGACTGGAGCAGGGCAACAAAACATTTCTTTGATGCAGCTTAGCTGCCCTTGTCTGTGCCTGGCAGACAAATTAATGTATTTCCTCACAAAATATGAACGGGGCTTACGAAAAGTCCTGATAAGTGTTTACCAGGACTACTTCGGTATTCAAGCAGGGATCGCAAAATCGCTAGCCTGACATCCCGGGGCTATTTTATCATCCAGTTGGGCTACTAAAATGTATTTTTAGTAGCCCAACTGCAAAAAAAAAAAGAGAATGCAAAAGCATTTTTCCTCTCTATAAGATAGCCTGACGCCCTGCCCGTCAGGCTATCTTATAGAGAGGAAAAATGCTTTTGCATTCTCTCACGAATTTGGTTGGGTATTTATGTTGTATGTAATTTTCGGGCATCGTGGGGCCACTATCAATATGTGGGGTATTGAAATCGCGTTTGAATGCACGCTCGCTTTCAACTTTCACTTTCAATTCGTGATCGTGCGAACTGTGTATCGATGACGCTCGTCCTGTCAGTCATTACTATCCTCACGTGACAAGTGAAATTTCCCGCAGCAAGATTAAACATGTGATAGAGAATTGTGCAAATCGCTGATACTTATGCGTGTGCGAAAATAAGGGGCGCATGGATTCACGCAGGTATTTCAGTTCTGCTGAGCAAAAAAAGACAGGTTAGGATGAAGCAGGACAGCCAAAGAAAATCAGACTACCACAAAGCGGGAAAGTTCTGAAAAATCAGACTATGAGGTGAAAAGAAAATGCAGCTTTTTGGTTTCATGGACAAAGGAATTTCTGTGGCTGGAACATGACAAGATAAATGACATAATGTTCTGCCGGGTGTGTCGTCAGTTCCCCTCGATTTCTGACTCAACAAGTGCTTTTGTTACTGGAAACAGTAATTTTAGGAAAGACCCTGTCAGAACCCATGAGAAATTCATGCATCACAAGAAATGCATTTGTGCTCAGTCTGTAGAGTCTTTCCTAGAACAAATGCCAATTGCAAAAAACATACTAAAAATAAAACAAGCACAATAAGAAGTCCTGAAAAAGCTTTTCAGAACAGCATACTATGTTGCAAAAGGTGGATTACCATTTGCAAAATTTAGCAGTCTTTGCAGACTTTAAAAAACAAATGGCCTAGACATTGGTTCCACTTACCTCAATGACCACGCTTGCAGAGAATTTATTGGAGCAATAGCACAAACTTCAAGAGACCAGATTGAAAAGGACATTCAAGAAAGCAGGTTCTTATCAATTCTTGCAGATGGCAGTACAGACACTGGTATAATAGAACAGGAGTTGGCTTATGTCAGGTATGTGAGAGATAATGGTTACACATACATGATCAAATGTCAGCCAGTCAAGAGTGCAAATGCTGCAGGTGTTTTAGAAGCTATTGATGAGGCAGTGAACACCATGGGTATCAGGGAAGACACATGGAAAAAGAAAGTAGGGTGTGCAAATTTTGATGGAGCTGCAGTACTGATGAGTGCGAAAACAGGAGTTGCTGGGAGACTGAAACAGAGGATACCCCACATCATAATTCACTGTGTGCTAGCCATGCTGGATAGTGTGAAAGGCTGTGAGTACCTGGTGAAATTTGAAGATACAGTGAAAACCATCTTTAAGATGTACTACTATTCCCCAAAGAAGCGAAGAGAACTGACAGAAATAAGTGAAATAAGTGAATTGCTAAATGAGAAAGTGGCACACGAGCACAAGAGCACACGGTGGCTTCCAAGCAGGCTAAGATGTCTAAAGGCTGTGGAAAAACATTACACTCCCACTGTTGTTCATAAGGAAAATATGTCAGGAGGAAGTGATACTAAGTCAGAGGATGCCCCCAAAGCAAAGGGGGTGGTGCAGGTGATGAAGACTGAGAAATTTGTTACTGAAATACTGCAATACTGATTTTCAGCCTGACAACTTAAACATCATGCGAACAAATCAGTTAGTTGAGGGCACCACATCACGCTTACTCAGCCTGAAAACAAAACCAGGAAAATACCAGAAAACCTTGGACAACAAGTTCACAGTGAAAGAGGATGGCAGCATTTGCTACTGTGGAACTCAGCTCCCAAAAAGCCAGCAACCTGCTAGAAGAGGTGAGGGCACAGACAAAGACACCCTTGGTCAAGAGATTCAGAAGATTATTGACAACACAGTTATGTATATGGACAAAATTATGGAATCATCTTTTAATTTCCATTTCTAAAACAAATACAGGGACACGTCTAAACATGCTAATTAGTCAGC
>CM074965.1:8502371-8517589 GCA_037577455.1 Pangasius macronema | reverse complement strand
ATCATGTCTTTATTAGTGGGCAAACCAACAAAATCAGCAAGGGATCAAATACTTTTTACTCTCACTGTGTGTGTGTGTATATATATATATATATATATAGGTCATTAACATTTAGTCTAGTTTGTTATAGAAAAACAAGTTATGCTTAGAGCCCAGAGCCCCGATCATAACATTATAACACCTTCAGAGGAACAGCAAGTTAAATTTTGTAAATGAACATGGTCTGAACGTGTAACAGCAGAAACATTTATCTCTTATGAGGGAGCAGCATAAACAGTCTATTTTCAGTAGCAAGTGTCCCTGAGTGATGTAAAGTGGCCAAGCACACACAGGTTTTACTGTGCAGAAGACGTTTTAGTTTGTGAAGTCCATGTTTGTACTGGATTTTCTTTGGAAAGCCTGCCTCCACTGTTTGTTTGGGTGGGTGATTTGCTGGCATCAACGGTGTGTGTTGTGTTTAAGTGATACTTCAGACTCGAAGTACTCCGGTGATAAGAAAATTCAGCTTTGCAGTGGTTACATATAAACTTTTTTTCTATCAACTCCTCCATCTGGAAGAGATTTAAACCGAAAATGTCAAATGTAAAAGTTTGGTACCTTTCTCCATTTTCCTGTTCCACTTTTCCTGGTTCGTGTGCGCACTTCAGCAGTCTTAGGCCCACCCCAAATGTTCTCATTGGTTGAGATGCGTGATGACGCCCATCCCAAACCAGTACTGATCAACATCCCACCCCTCTTGTGACGCATTGTTTGTCTGTATGTGTATTCAGAGCCAGTGAACAGACTTTCGAGATAAAGTAGTAATTTGAAAAACTGCATTAATGCACGATAAATTAATTGTCGACATTAATTAATAACGCGTTAACTTGCCCAGCCGTAATATATATATAACACAGCCCTGCTGGTGTCACTCTCAAAGGATTGTATCTGAAGCATGGGAAGTATTCTGCTTATAGCAAATTGTGCTGTCAAAGTCAGCCAGCTCTCTGTAACTCAGAAGTTTTTTGTATCCTGCATTCTGTTTTCACATGCATGTGTTAACAACACTGGCTATGCTAGCATATAAAAGCAGCATGATTAGGAAAAGAATGTTTTACTTACATCCCTGTAGCCTCTCCTGTTTCTAGATAAAGAGGAAGCTACTTTTTTCAGGGGCTTGATTGTTAAAATGTTTGTCACTTTGTGTAATATAAGCAGTAATTTTAACCCACTTTATTATGCAGTCTTTTAAACACATTGTTTGAGTGATATGATACAAGTGATTGTATGCTTTCAAGCCTATGCTATATCATTACAGCCATAATAATATCATTATTGTATTTAAAGGCTTTTGCAGTAACTCTCTCCTGTGTGTTGCAGTGTTTACGGCTGAGCAGTACCATCACCATCAGGAGCAGCTAGCCTTGATGAAGAAAGACCAGCTGGAGCAGGCACAGCAGCAGCACCGAGTCAATGCCAAGACAGAAGTGAGTGTATGAGAGCAGTGACAACAAACAAGTAAAAGTTAGGGGAATTCAGATTAGGTATGATACGGTGATGTGTCCGATGTATTTTCAATATACAGTGCACCTGGAAAGTATTCACAGCGCTTCACTTTTTCCACATTTTGTTATGTTACAGCCTCATTCTAAAATTGATTAAATTCATTATTTTCCTCAAAATTCTACAAACAAGTTTCAAACAAACTTCTTTTACGTTGTCATTATGGGGTATAATGACAACGTAAAAGAAGTTTGTTTGAAATCTTTGCAAATTTATTAAAAATAAAGAATTTAAAAAAAATCACATGTACATAAGTATTCACAGCCTTTGCTCAATACTTTATTGAAGCACCTTTGGCAGCAATTACAGCCTCAAGTCTTTTTGAGTATGATGCTACAAGCTTGGCACACCTATTTTTGGAAGTTTCTCCCATTCTTCTTAGTGGGACCTCTCAAGCACCATCAGGTTGGATGGGGAGTGTCGGTGCACAGCCGTTTTCAGATCTCTCCAGCGATGTTCAATCGGGTTCATGTCTGGGCTTTGGCTGGGCCACTCAAGGACATTGACAGAGTTGTCCCATAGCCACTCCTTTGTTATCTTGGCTGTGTGCTTAGGGTCGTTGTCCTGTTGGAAGATGAACCTTCGCTCCAGTCTGAGGTCCAGAACGCTCTGGAGCCGGTTTTCATCAAGGATGTCTCTGTACATTGCTGCATTCATCTTTCCCTCGATCCTGACTAGTCTCCCAGTTCCCAGCTGCAGAGATGGTTGTTCTTCTGGAAGGTTCTCTCCACAGACAAACGCTGGAGCTCTGTCAGAGTGACCATCGGGTTCTTGGTCATTTCCCTGACTAAGGCCCTCCTTCCCCGATCGCTCAGTTTGGCCGGACGGCCTGTTCTAGGAAGAGTCCTGGTGGATCCAAACTTCTTCTGTACCCTTCCCCAGATCTGTGCCAATCCTGTCTCTGAGGTCTACAGACAATTCCTTGGACTTCATAGCTTGGTTTGTGCTTTGACATGCACTGTTAACTGTGGGACCTCATATAGTGTGGGAACTCAGAGTCTTCTTCTGAGTGGACACATCAGTGGGTGGACTGAAACATCTGCCAATTACCTATATCCCAGTTATTGTACTCACTCAAGAATTAGCATTAATGAAGAATCACCAGTCGTTGGATGAGAAGGAAACTACTTTATTGCAGAAATAGTACAACACGTTCCAATGAGCTCAAGGAAGGTGAATACCTGCAGCGGTGACACAACAATCTCACACAGGAGAGTTGAGTGCCCCGAGTCCCTTGCATATATACCCAGACGCCTGCTGGCGCCTCCCCTTTTTGGTCCGTCTATGTCAGTAATTTCAAAAACAACGCATAGATTTATTTTCTGCTACATGAGAGTTTTGCTTTATTCTCATTTTGTTGTTTTATGACTGCAACTATTATATGATTAAAATGCATCTATGCAACTACAGCTGCTTGTGCTCATACTACTTATTTCTTTCCTGCTTATACTTCCTAGGTTATGGTGATCTGTATGGCTGCCTATGCTTGATTAACTCGTACCAAGAGATAATGCTTCTAACATATCTTGCCCTAAAGATAGCTTTAATGCTCATTTATACTCCCTTGGTTTTAATTTTAATTTTATTCTCTGTTCAACTGTCTGCTCTTGCACTTGTCCACTTGCCCACTTCTTCTCACTTACACGCAACGTTTTCCAGACCCCTATTTCTGTTAAGATCACACAAACCATAAACTCCTTATGTCTCTTAATATAGTCAAAGCTGGCTACTAAGCTGCCCATAAGCTAATTAAGTTAAACAAAGCTAATAAAGCTAATTAAAGTTTTTATAATTCTTCTCGACATCACTTCCCCCTCTGAGACTTTTTAAGTCTCACACTTTAACACACCTTTCTTTCAGTCTTCTACACTCCTCGTCTGTTTCGCTTGTTAGTCCCATCAGTTAGTCAGACCATCTTTTCATGACCCACTTTTGCTTCTTCTAATCTTCACCTACCTATTTTGTCCACTCTCTACACTTTTTTATCCCCCAGTACTGCTGTCATTCTCGTGCGTAGGTCAGGTAATATTCTTATTAGTTGGCACCCCCTTTCCCGGGTTTACCTCTAGCTGTCATCCACACACATCTTCCTTTATGCAACATTTTACATTTACATTTACATTTTTGGTATCAGCCTATCTTTCGACCCAGTTACTTTGTGTATCGTGGAGGGGCTGTTGGGGCCCTGGGAGAGGTTACTAACACATCACCAGGCACCCTTTTCTCCCTCTTCATCACAAATATCTAATCACGACATGTTGAACCAGGAGTCAACGAAAAACCCTGAGTTAGCCCAATTTCAAGGGAAAATTCCCACTCTGCCCGTACATAGTGTCATGGTGGGTTCACCACCAGGGTCGCTCTGTGCTGGGATTTTCACAAAGGAATCATAAGGAAAACAAGGAAAACACATACAGAAACACTGAGTATTAAAGCAACGTATTTCCAGTCTCTCAACACAGGAAACCTTGGCATTGTACGACTGTTATTGCTCTGCAAAGGCAACAAATCTGTACTGTCATCCACGTTGGGGACTTTGTCTAAGTCATAGACAGAGTTTTGAACAGACTGAAGCCATGTCTTTTCTAGAGATAACAGGTTGGCGTGATGGAGATGACGACGAACAGGACCATTTGGATCAGGATCCAATGTCCACTCATCGCTCCCAGAACAGAAGATATGACTACCAGATCCAAGGTCCCACTGTGCAGTGGCCTCCCAGTGGGCATTTGCCGATGGGTGAGGACAGGCACCGTGGTTGTGGTGGCTGAACTGCAACTCTTCACATGCCAGGCAGTGGAAGTGATGACCCAAGAAGTTATATTGCAGACCTTGCCTGCTTAACACGGGGGTCTTATGGTGCTGTGACCATGAGCGTCTCTCCGCCGCCACCTGGGCCTGGCTTGGGTTTCGTTATGTCTGGGGGTGCTACGTCTGGCTCAACACAGGGCTCTGGCTCATGTTTGGTGAGCTGGACCAGGTTCCTGTGACCGCCCTGCTCCGTAGGTGTTGTCATACCCGTCCGAATCGTCTGCTGCTGCGTGCTGCATTAGACATGTTCTGGACTTTTTCCAGTCCGGTTCCTTGACTGCTGCCCTGCAACAATAATTTAGATGATACCAGTGCTCCTTACCTTCGACTTTGACTGTGGTAGGAGTTGCCTTAAAGGGTCCTTCTCTCTGTGGCTGCTACCAGTGTTTCTTCTTGAACACTTTGATGTACACGTAGTCACCAGGCTCGACCTGTTGAAGGGGTTGTTCAACACACGTGCTGTGTGTAGCTTCACAAATCTGCGAATACAAAGTTCTGTGTATCTGCGTTAAATGTTTGACGTAACTAGACATCTCACTCTCCAGCTGTTCCAACCACGGGCCTTTGTATGGCCCTCGAGGGAAGGCAACTGGCATTGGGCAACCTGTTAACATTTCATGTGGTGTCAAATGTGTGCTGCGATAAGTCTGTGACCGCATTTTCTTCAATGCCAATGGCAGCGCCTGAACCCAGTTCAACCTGGTGCTCATACAAATTTTTGCTATCTTTTCCTTAGGTACACTATTTGCCCTTTCAACCATTCCCTGTGACTGTGGGTGGTACACACGCCCCATTTGTTGTTTAATGCAAAGTGCCTCTGAAATTGCTTTGATCACTTCATTTACAAAATGTGTTCCATTATCTGAGCTCAGCTGGTCAGGGATGCTGAATTGCGGGATTACTTCTCTGCACAGAAACTTAGCTACCATCTTAGCGTCACACTTGGCTGTTGCTATTGCCTCTACCCATCTGCTGAAGCAGTCTATTACTATGCGGTGCTTTTCGGACTGTTTCCACGTGCGCTGGCAAGATTTTTTGTGTAGTGCCTTCGAGCACTCTGCCTAAATTATCTTCTGCTGACAGAACTGCAAATTGTCTTTACTTACTTTGTGCCCATTCTGGGCCAACGTCTTCAATACTTTTAGTGAATTCTGCAAACATTGCTCCCTTGGCTGGCTACAAATCAGTAGGTCATCGACGTACTGTAGTATTAAGCTGGGGACATCCAAGTTGACTAAGTCACGAGCCAGCACTTGGTTAAATATTGAGGGGCTCTCACAGTATCCCTGTGGTAACCTGGTGTAAGTGTCCACCGTATGTGAAAGCAAACAAGAACTGAGTGCAGTGGCACACTGAAAAGGCTGAACACAAATCAATTACTGTGTACCATTTTGTCCCTTCAGGTATGTCTGATAACATGTGTAGGTCTGGCACTACAGGATTTTCTGCCACCACTACACGATTTACTGGTCTTAGACCGTGGACTAGTCTCCATCTCTCTGGATTTGGTTTTCTGGCCAGAAAAATAGGGGTGTTGCAAGGACTCTTATTTGGGATCAGGAGCTTTGCTTCAACTAGCCCATCGATTGTTGGCTTTATTCCTTCTACTGCCTGTTTTGACAGCGGGTACTGCCTCTGCTAGGGCAACTGCATGTTGGGTTTGAGCTGAATCTTCACTAGCACTTCACTAGCACCTTAGTAATCCTACATCTGTGGGGTGTTTTGTCCATAATTGGTCTGGAACCTTCCTCAGTACTTGTTCCACTTCCTGCTTAGTGAGTTCTTTTCCTTCTGTCCGCTGGGACCATTGCCCTGTCACTTCTACTCAAATCCTGCCACTAGCCTGACGAGTAATTAGTAGCGTTCTGGCTTCCCTTCTGCTGTGTATGGCCGCTTCTCCTTAGGTTTCTTATAGCCTATGCACTTCTTGCAGCACTCTTCCACCATCTCCTCCACATTTCGTTCTACTTTCTCCACTTTTCCATGCGTTTTGTCCATTTCACTTTCTATTCTCTCTATTCTTATTTGGGCATTTTCCACTTCTAGTTTTTCTTCCACTCGTCCCTCCAAGTGAGTTGCCACTTTTTTCTGCAGGCGGAATAGTTCCTCTTTCATACGGTTATTCTGCTCTGGGAGCAGCGGGGTCATTCTCAAGGACATGGTCTTCTTCGCTTACTCTTTGTTCCTCATCACTCACATGGGATTCTCTACCCCCCCTCTTGGCGTTCTTTTTTCCACTCATCTGGATTAGGATTCAGTTTGTAGTTCCATTCCAGGCTATCCTCTCATTTAGCCTTTAAATTCAGGCCTCCCCTCTTTTTGCTTTTTAGCATAAACCATTCTCTGTTGGTCCGTCCAGCTGGCCGCTTTTCCCCTTCATCTTCCTCCGGTGACATGGGTCTCACTCTTCCTTTGAATTGTCTGTCCATTATTTCCAATTACACATCCTGGAATTCTCTATCTACTTGAAGTAGTGGGTATATTCCCATCACTCTGGGTGGTTGTTGTGGCTCGCTGTAAGGCGGTGGTCCGGTCTGCTCCCCATGTTCCTCAAATGGTGGAGCTGATCCTTTCACTGCCTCTTTTACTTTACTTATTTCCTTCTCTTTCTCCTTTCTTTGTATCTCTTTCTTCTCCTTTTCTCTTTCCCAACATTCTAATCTATCCTTTATCTTATCACATTTCTTCTTGTTAAATGTCCTTCTAATGGCCACTGCAATTCTCCCTTTGTCCGATCCTTCCATCTTTTCATGTATTTCATAATTTCTTTTTCTGCCTCCTTATGCTTAAGGGGTCATGGGTGTGACTGACTTTTTCTGCACTCATGACGCACCCTTGTCTCACTCTGCTTGCTTCACTTTGGTGTCCTGGATTATGATTTGCGTTCGCCCACTTTGACTGTACATTTATCTTCCCTACAGTAATATTTGAGTACACCGGATTCTTCCAGATTTGTTCCACTAAAAAGTTCATTCTATCCACTAAGATGGACGCAACCGTACCACGTTCCCACTGCACCTCCTTCGGCTCCACTGTGACCGATGCCGCCAGTCCTGAACAATAATCAGCCTGTTTGGGTAATTCTGTGAACAATTCAACTATTGGTTCACCATCTTCATCATATGGATCTTTTATAAAATCAAACAATTAAACTACAGCTTGCCTGGGCCTTGGAGTTTTCATCAGGGCAAATAATATTGGGCTTAGCAGCCGAGGCCTCCAGATTGCTCCAATTCTCCCATACCAAAATCATCTTCAGGGAACAAAATTTGTAATGTATCAAACCCGTGGAATCATGTGATTGCCCACAATTTATCCCTTATCTGCTGTTCTGCTTGCCCCCTCTCAACTCTGTTTCTATCTTCATGTTTGCTCGTCCCTGAAATGAGTTCTTATGAGTTCTTATACCTCTTGTTTCTACATCTAGATCCAACAAAGCCATACACTGCCTGCCTGCATGCCTTACTACTCTTATTTTATATTTTTATTTTATTTTATTCCTCCACCACTTTGTCATGATTACCACCTCGTGTATTCTATGTGTATATGAAGGTGTGTATTTTCCGTGACGTCATTCATCTCAAAATGAGTCTGTGTGCATGTGTCTGCGTGTGTATGCTTACCCAACTTACCCACTTCCTCCTTTTCAACCTCTTGCGCACATTGCAAAATCCACCAAAGCATAGTTCAGTATGCACGCCATACACCACCCGTGTAATAAAAACTGTTTTTCTTCCAAATTTTTTTGGAAACTCTTTCAGCAACATTCCAATGATTATAAAATATAATTACAGTAATATATTATATAAAAAATATAATTATAAATGATTAATTATAACTGCCAGTATAATTGCTACAACATAATATAACACAAACATTTGCTATATTCACAATACTCATATCAACACAACACAATCGGGTTGGTGACTCTCCGATACAATACACAATTCACAGTTCAGCACTGTTGGGTCCCACCCTGCAGTCGTAGCAGTGACGCACCAATACAAAATACACAATTCAGCACTATTGGGTCCCACCCTACAGTCGTTGCAGTGACGCACCAATACACAATACACAGTTCAACTCTTTTATTGGGTCCCACCCTGCCTTAATATGCGGTGATGCTCCAGTCTTATACTCCTTTTAAACCACTCAGGTCCCACCCTGCACCTAACCTATATGCAGTGATGCTCCGAGGCAGTCATACAAAGTGACACTGATCACTTGTCTCAAACAAGACTTAATCTTTGCTTATTCCTATCCAATCCTGCTTTCCACACATTGGTTCTTGGCTTGACGTCAGCAGTCTATGCCCTCCCCAGGTCTGTTCCCCACAAGCTACAGATATAATTTTAATACAGACTTTTGAATGTAATAGGCGTCAGCTGACCTTTTAATTTTGGTTGCCGGTGTCTGTAGCCTGTTGGTTATGTAGTCCCAGCTCAGGTTTGAACTGTGCCCTGACCTGTCGAGCTTCACGTTGGGCGCCAATAAAATATATCGGAACTCAGAGTCTCCTTCTGAGTGGACACATCCATGGGTGGACTGCAACATCTGCCATTTACCTATATTTCACTTGAGATGAGAAGGAGCAAACTTGTTTAATGCAGAAATAGTACAACACGTTCCAATGAGCTCAAGGAAGGTGACTGACCTGCAGCAGTGACGCAACAATCTCACGCAGGAGAGTTAAGTGCCCCAAGTCCTCCAAATTCCCTTGCATATATACCCAGATGCCTGCCTGCTGCTCCCCTTTTGGTCTGCCAATGTCAGTAATTTCCCATTATTTTCAGTTTAAACTATTTGGCTCCTCCTAATTTACATACACTCCACCATTTCCCATTATCTTCTGATTTTTCCTGGAATCTCCTCCCACTGACCTTTTGTCTTATCTGTCTTCTTAGAATTTCCCCTTGATTTCCAATTACCCAGACTTGTTGACTTGTTGTCCCAGACTTGTTGACTTATTACCCAGACACTTCTGTTTTTCTGAGACTCCACATCCTGTTTTTCTTCTTCCATTCACGGATGATGGAGACCAGTGTGCTCATTGGGACCTTCAGTGCTGCAGAAATTTTTCTGTACCCTTCCCCAGATCTGTGCCTTGATACAATCCTGTCTTGGAGGTCTACAGACAATTCTTTGGACTTCATGGCTTGGTTTGTGCTCTGACATGCACTGTTAACTGTGGGACCTTGTATGTCTATACAGGTGTGTGCCTTTCCAAATCACGTCCAATCAACTGTATTTACCACAGGTGGACTCCAATCAAGTTGTAGAAACATCTCAAGGATGATCAGTGGAAACAGGATGCTCCTGAGCTCAATTTTGAGTGTTATGGCAAAGTCTGTGAATACTTATGTACATGTGATTTTTTATTTATTTATTTTTTTTAATAAATTTGCAAATATTTCAAACAGACTTTTTTATGTTATCATTATGGGGTATTGTTTGTAGAATTTTGTGGGAAAATTATGAATTTAATCCATTTTGAAAAAAGGCTGTAACGTGGAAAAAGTGAAGTGCTGTGAATATCTAACGGATGCACTGTAGCAAAAATGAGCATTCCCTGAATGTGCCCTAGATTTCCATTTCCAATTGATTAAAACATCAAATAGAGCAGGGAAGATGTAGGACATGTTTGGTAAATTGTACAGAATGTAACAATGTATATACATTTTGTTTGCACTACCTTTCCTTTCCACGGGTATGTCTCAATATGGTGACTTGTTCTTTGGATTTCTTAATGGCTGACAACATTCTGACAGAAAATTAATGAAAATCCTGCTGTGGAAAAGCAGACCGTGTTAAGCCGGTGGCATCTTCCAAACCAAGGGAATTACAATGAAACAAAATTAGTCATGGCTAATTAAACATTAGTTTTCACTGGTGTGACTCCAGCGAGTGTGTCAGAAACATGGGGCTTTGTCCATTCTGCTGTTAGCTAGTTGTACTGTCAGTCACGTTGCTCTCTGTAGTGCTAGGGGTGTTTTTAATCATTCATTCTCTGCTATAGAATATAAACTTCCTTATCTCCACAGTGATATCGCCACAGTGATTTCATTAACATGGATTGAATCACCGCGGAAGGACTGTCTGTGTGCGAGTATTTGCAGTATTACCACTGGTACATTGTACACACATTTGGTTGAATCTGTAGTGTAACATTTTACTATAGCATTTAATTGTGTGGGTCTTAAGATTAGCCTTCTTTGTGGACCTAGGAAAATAGCTAGGCTTGTAGAAGTTGCTTGCTTTTTGGAAATACCTCCCATGATTAATATACTTAAACTTAGTGCTGTTTTCAACACAGTTTTAAGATAAGCCAACACAGGGGTGTCTGTATCTCTCAGTGCAATAGCTGTAAGCAGGGACCCTGTTTTCCATACGTAGATTATTGAGTTAGGTGAATTGTGGTGTTGAAGGCTTTTGAACTAACTAGCTTTGTCCATTTGAAACATTTAAACATCAACAGGAGGTCGCAGGACATTTTGTTTGTAAGCCAGACACTTGACATATGTTTGGTGTCCTTTTGAACCTCACAAAATCCAACTGTTTGTCATCCAATCGAAACTAATTTAATGTAAACAGAGTCTTCATAATCAGTTCCTTATGTCAGTTTAGACCACACACAAGTAGTACAATATTTTCAGCTTTAATTCAGGGGTTTAACAAAATATTGCATTAATCATTTAGGAATTGCAGCCATTTTAACATAGTACCTCCATTTTCACAGGCTCAAAAGTAATTGGACAATTGACTGATGAGTACTTTAATGGCCAGATGTGGCCTGTTTCCTGTTTCCTCCTTATTTCATGACAAATAAAGCAGATAAATGGTCTGGATTCAAAGTGTCGGATTTGCATTTGGTAGCTGTTCATGGGAACTCTCACTATGCAGTCCAGAGAGGTGTGGATGCAAGTGAAAGAGGCCATCATTAGGCTGAAAAAACAAAACTGTCCTATCAGAGAGATAGCAGAAACTTTCGGAGTGACCAAATCAACAATTTGGTATATTCTTAAAAAGAAGGTATGCAGTGGCGAGCTCAAACACCAAAAGGCCTGGAAGACAAAGTAAGACAACTAAAGTGTATGATCACAGAATTCTTTCCTTGGTGAAGAAAAACCTTGCACACCATCTAGCTAAGTTAAGAACACACTCGGGGAGGTAGGCAAATCATCATCAAAGTCTACAATCCAGAGATGCCATCATGAATGTAAATCCAGATGGTTTACTTCAAGATGCTAAATACAGGTAACACGCAAGAACAGAAAGGCCAGATTAGACTTTGCTTAAAAAAAAAAAAAAAGCCTGACCAGTTCTGATGCAAGATTAAATGCCAGAATGATGGAAAGATGAGGGAGTATGGAGAAGGAAAGGAAGGGTTCATGATTCAAAGCACACCATATCATCTGTCAAACATGTGGAGGCAGTGTTATGGCATGGGCATTTGTGGCTGCCAGTGGATCTGGGTCACTGGTGATTATTGATGATGTGACTGCTGATAGACTTAGCAGGATGAATTCTGGAGTGTACAGAGCTATACTTTCTGCTCAGAATCAGTCAAATGCTGCAAAACTGATAGGACAGTGTTTCACAGTACTGCAATGACCCAAATTGTACCGAAAAACCAACCCAAGAGCTTGGAAATGGAATGTTCTTAAATGGCGGACTCAGTCACCTGACCTCAGCCCAGTTGATCATGCTTTTCACTTACTGAAGACAAGACACAAACAAGCAGCAATTGAAGGAAGCTGCAGTAAAGGCCTGGCAAAGAATCCCAAGGGAGGAAACTCAGCATTTGGTGATGTTCATGGCATTGACTGCAAAGGAATTGCATCTGACTATTAAAAATAATCCTAATGTCTATATATTTATTTTATGACTTCTACATTATTGAGTCAGTCCAAAATCTTTGTAGACTTTCAAACATTAGCTTTCCGGCACAAAATTAAATGTTACATAAAAATGTTTATATGTCAGTAAATAAAGCAGCATATTACATAAAAGACCACTTTTCAGACAAAAACAAGATGCTAATTTTTGTATGTAAAAAATAAGCAAGTGCGACAGTCAGAAGTCTCCAGAAGAACCTGTCGACTATTTTTTATTATTATTATTTTTTTTTTAAGCAAAGGGTTTTCACACCAAATATTGACATTTATTACTGTTTACAGTAATCTTTTTAATTTAGAAACATTTTATTTCATTATTTTTGACAGCATTTCTTTGCATGTGCCTAAGACTTTTGCACAGTTCTGTATACTTCATATATACAGGGGAGCCTTCCCAGAACAGTGGAGGCTGTTATAGCTATGCTGGAACATGTTGGAGCTAGGCCCCTTTGTTCCAGCGAGGGGATATTTTAATCCTACAGCATATAAAGACATTCTAGACAAGTCTGTGCTTCCAACTTCGGGGTAACATTTTGGTGAAGGCCCATATATGGGTGTGATGTCAGGTGGATAAGGAGCTATTATAATTTTCATATAAAACATATGTGGCATAGGTTGCATGATTCGTATTGCATTTTACAGAGCTTTGTTATTATGGGAACAGTTGCCTCCTTTCTGTTAATGTCATTTAAATTGATGATGCATTCAAACATACTGTTTGCGTGTACATTGTACGCACAATGTACGTACAATTTGGAAATGTCATCTGCTCTAAGAAATGCTTTGATCATGTTAGATGATCATATTCTTTTGTTAATTATATTAACAAAAGAAAAGCAAAAGTTTTAAAAATGAAATACATTTGACCTGTCTTTTTTTTTTTTTTTTTTTTTTTTTTTTTTTTTTTTTTTTTTTTTGTGTGTGTGTGTGTTTTGTTTTAGACTTTTTCATCCATGATCTTAGACTCTGCGAGTGCACAGTTTGCTGCCTCTGCACTGGTGACTTCGGAACAGCTGATGGCACTGAAGAGTAAAGAGGAAGGAATTCTGGGAGTTGGAGTCAATGGAGTTGTATCAGCCTCAGGTAAACACACACCTCGAAATTCAATCATGGTTGCAGCTGATCCTTAACAGTTTTATAACATCTTAAAAAAGATCTTTTGAAATGTCTTAAATGTTTTTGTTAATTATTACGTATTCTGAATTTATGATTTAAGGATGATTTAGAAATCTTTTTGGACACAATAATGTCTGTGAGAATTTAACTTTTTGTCCTTTTATGTATTCATTGTTTCTTTTTCCCCACTCGAATGCGTTTTTTTTTTTTTTTTAACTTTTACATTTTGTATGTACAGTGCCCTCCATAATTATTGGCACCCCTGGTAAAGATGTGTTAAAAGCCTTAAAATAAATTCAGTGTTTATTGCAGAAGAATACTGTCACACTGAAAATTGTAGGAAAATGTAGCCTTCAACTCAAATGAATTGTAAGAAAATAAAAAAATCCCTGACTAAAAAATAATTATTTTTCATTAAATCACCTGTTCCACAATTATTGGCACCCTTAACAATTCCCAGGAAATAAATATAATTGAAGCATTTCTGTCATTTCTACAGTAGTTTACAAAGTTTACCAGAGTATGTAGGAACATTTAATTAGTAATTCATCACTTCCTGTTTCCCTGGGGTATAAATATGACGTCACACCGCGGCCATTTCTCTTATCCACTCTTAAACATGGGAAAGACAAAGGAACACAGCATACAAGTGAGGCAGATGTGCGTCGACCTTCACAGGTCAGGCAGAGGCTACAAGAAGATTGCCACTCAACTGCAGCTGCCCATATCCACTGTGAGAGGAATAATTAAGAAGTTCAAAACAACTGGAACAGTGGTAAACAAGCCTGGACGAGGACCCAAGTTTATTTTGCCACCACGCACAGTGAGGAGGATGGTAAGAGAAATCAAAAGATCTCCAAAGCTCACTGTTACAGAATTACAACAAATGGTAGCATCCTGGGGTCACAAAGTCTCCAAATCAACCATCAGGCGCTGTCTACACGCCAACAAGCTGTTTGGGAGGCATGCACGGAGAAAACCTTTCCTCACTCAAAATCATAAACGCAAACGTCTGGAGTTCGCCAAGCGGTATTGGGGCTTCAACTGGGACCGTGTGCTTTGGTCAGATGAGACCAAGATTGAGCTTTTTGGCAACAAACACTCTAAGTGGGTCTGGCGTGCCACGAAAGATGCGCATGCTGAAAAGCACCTCATACCCACTGTGAAGTATGGGGGTGGGTCAGTGATGCTGTGGGGCTGTTTCGCTTCCAAAGGCCCTGGGAACCTTGTTAGGGTGCATGGCATCATGAATGCTTTGAAATACCAGGACATTTTAAATCAAAATCTGTTGCCCTCTGCCCGAAAGCTGAAGATGGGTCGTCACTGGGTCTTTCAGCAAGACAATGACCCTAAACATATGGCCAAATCTACACAGAAATGGTTCACCAGACACAAAATCAAGCTCCTCCCATGGCCATCTCAGTCCCCAGACCTCAACCCCATTGAGAACCTGTGGGGGGAGCTGAAGAGGAGAGTACAGAGGAGAGGACCCAGGTCTCTGGATGATTTAGAGAGATTCTGCAAAGAGGAATGGCTGAAGATCCCTCTTTCTGTCTTTTCCCATCTTGTGAAACATTATAGGAGAAGATTAGGTGCTGTTTTGTTGGCAAAAGGGGGTTGTACAAAATATTAACACCAGGGGTGCTAATAATTGTGACACACATTATTTGATGTTAAATAATTATTTCTTTATGTGGGATTTTTTCCCCACTGAATAAATGCACTTGTATTGAAGGTTGGATTTTTCTCTTTTTTTCCATTAAAGTCCCATATTATTTAGAAAAAACAAAAAATTATTAGAAGCTAAAAAACACATCTCAACCAGGGGTGCCAATAATTATGGAGGGCACTGTA
>CM074965.1:8445932-8463349 GCA_037577455.1 Pangasius macronema | reverse complement strand
TTAAAATCAATTATAGCATTTTATTAAATCTATTCATACTTAAAATCATCATTCTTCACAAACATGTGAAAAATGTCTTTGCAAAGTAATTTACACAGGTACATACATGCGTTTGTTAGAAAAACAACTTTCCCAAGCTCCTGGCACCTTGAAACTCTCGGAATAGCATTTTCAGCCCACGAAAAACACACTTCTTTAAGCATGTACAGTTTGGTTAAGAATACAGTGCATTAGTTCAAAATAGGTATATAATGACTTTCTAAAGTGGATTTTCCATGATTTTTTGACTCTTTAACATTTTTATATCAACTAATACCTTTTATTAAAAACATTCTTTTTTAAAATCAATGATAGCATTTTATTAAATTTATTCATACTTAAAATCATCATTCTTCACAAACATGTGAAAAATGTCATTGCAAAGTAATTTACTCAGTTGCATACATGCGTTTGTTAGTAAAACTACTTTCCCAAGCCCCTGGTGCCTTAAAACTCTCGGAATAGCGTTTTCAGCCCACGAACAACGCACTTCTTAAAGCACGTACAAATTAATTTAAGAAATCCAGAGGCCATTCCTCGCACAGCGGTCCCACTGGTGGTGCTTGAGTGCAGCGAAGATATGCGCTGGTTTTCCACGGGCCATCTTTGTCAGAATCTTGAAAAATCGAAATAATAGTCTCATTGATAATAGAATACCCGTGATTGGCCATTAATCCTCTTTTTTGCATATAACTGCGATTTCGTGTATGTTTCAAAAATAAATAAGTACATAAAATATTAATAAAAGTTCCGAAATCACACAATTCACGGGGGAAAAAATAAAAAAGCTTAAGAGTGGAAACGCATGACACTAGAGGCCTGAAATCCGACCTCGCGCGCGGTGACCTGGACAGACCGGGGAGGGGTGAGACAGAAAGCTGGGGGGCTGAAGCGGGTGAACGGACCACCGCACGAAACTCAGATGCGCGTGAACGGACCCACAAAAATTAGGGAGGGGGATCGAGGCGGGACATCTGGAAAAAAAGAAGAATCTCATTGGTCGAAAGGGAGGCGGGACTTTCTGCCACAGGGCGCTCTGATTGGATAAAAATCGGAGGGACATTGTGACGTGACGCCCTCTGATTGGACGAAAGAACTGTCAAAATGCAGTTTGACTAAAGGGTGTTAGGTTTATCTCTCTTCAGGATGCAGGAACAGTGATTAAGTATCTGACAAGAGAAGTGATTCCTAGGTTTGGCATACCTTCTCAGATAAGTTCTGACAATGGTTCATCATTTGTTCAGAGAACAGTGAAAAAGGAATGGTGGAGAGGGCGAATGGTACTCTTAAGTCTAAACTGAATAAGATATGTGCTGATATGTTGCTTTACCGCTTACTCTGATGAGTTATAGCAACAGAATTACTAACCTGTCACCACATGAAATGCTCATGGGTCGACCCATGGCTGTGCCATATTTGAGGGGTCCTTATGATGGACCACCTCTGGAGCAGTTACAAATGGAAATGAGAGTTTACATGTGTCAACTAACTGCAGTACATGAAGCTACCTGTTCACAGGAACAAAGCAGGTAGCCAAGAAAAGATGCTGACGTGCCATGTCCAGTTGTTCCTGGAGATAAGGTAAGCGTGTTCAGAAAAAGTGGAACAAACCTAGAAGCCATACACAGTGGTAAGAGCAATGTAGGTTGAAGGTAATACTACCTGGCACAATAAGTTTAATTCCTGGATTCCGGCTGAATACGTAGTTAACATAACATTAGAACTTAAAAAGTATAACTTTGAACAGAACTGAATCCTATAATCATTAAATTATGGAAGAGTGTGGGTTCTTTGTGACCGTTCCAAGCAATGCATTGATGGGCACTTAGCCTATTAATAAGATTGCACACTATCAATTAAATTTGGGGGGTGTCACTATCAGAGGTTCAATATATCCAGAATTGGTACTTGAACTGATTCATCCTCCACCAATTTGAAATGTCCCTTTAATAATGAATCAAAATAGCCTCCTGGTTCAAGTATACTGACAGATCGTATGATTTTGAAGATTAATTACTTAAAGACTCTACAGTAGCATTAATTGATCTTTATTTTGATCATAAAGGAGCTCACTGTGAACTAATTTTAGTGGGTTTGATCATCACTACCAATTTGAAATGTACATTTTATAATGAATATAATGAATCAAAATAGCCTCTTGGCTATTTATATTAACAGATCCAGATATTATATTTTATATATTTTATACCCTGAGCACAGGAGCACCACAGGGCTGTGTTCTCAGCCCCCTCCTATACTCTCTGTTCACATGTCTGTGCTGCCAAACACAGTTCCAGCATCATCTTTAAATTTGCTGACAACACATCAATCCTGGGTCTCATCACAAATGGAGATGAGATGGCCGACAGAGAGCACTATCACAGTGGTGCAATGACAACAACCTATGCCTCAACGTCAGCAAAACCAAAGAGATGATTGTGGACTACAGGAGGTCAGCCATGCCCCCTTATACATCAACAGTTCTGCAGTGGAAAGAGTAAAGAACATCAAGTTCTTTGGTGTGCACCTCTCCGACGACCTGTCCTAATCTCTGCAGACCACATCAGTAGTTAAAAATGCATGCCGGCAGCTCTATTTCCTATGGAAGCTCAAAAGCTTTGGTCTCCCTCCCAATATCCTTACAAACTTCTACAGATGTACCATTGAGAGCATCCTGACGGGGTGCCTTACTGTAGGTACGGCAGCTGCTTACTCCTTGACCGCAAGACGCTTCAGAGATTTGTGAGAACAGCTGAAGGTATCATCAGAAACAAACTTCCATCCCTTCAGGACATCTTTCATCTGCAATGTCTGAGGAAGGCCCAAAAAATCACAACTGACCCTAGTCACCCAGCACAGTCTGTTTATCAAACTGCCATCAGGCAGGTGATACCAGAGCGTTCAGTCCAGAACCAGCAGTCTGAAAAACAGCTTCTACCTGCAGGCTATAAGAACCCTTAATAAAATGTAAAAACTGTCTCTAAAATTGCACGGTTATCACCATTCATATCATATCAAAGACTACAAAATAAAAACATCATGTCTTTTTTGAATCTTGCATACTTTGCACAACTTTCACTACCTCAAAATAAAATCTCCACCTCATCCTTGCACCTGAGCACCTTTACTTTTTATTGTTATTGTATGCATTGTGAAGCTGTTGTAATCATTCTACATTTCTGTCTTAAATTTCTGTCTTGATTGCCCCTTTATTATTTATTTCTGTTGCTATTATTGTACTGCTGCAGACTGCCTAAGCCTCACAAAAAGCATTTCAATGTACATTGTCACTGACACTTGTATATATGACAAATAAACTTGAATCTTGAAGTGTCTAAAAGCCGCTCCCCATAATTGCACGAGCGGCTAGATTAACCGTGGTTTCAGGAAGCGCGGCTGGCTTAACCGCAGTCATGAAAAATGACTTCAAACATGATGAAAACAGTATGCACAACTCTTCATTTTGAACTCTGGTATACATACAGTATGCTGTAACATACATTTTTTTCAACGAATCCCAATGTCCACACAAGAGTGTGTGCTTTAACGCTATACGGTTTCAAGCCACTAACAGCTTTACAAACTAACTTTTCCTTCAAACACATGCCCACAGGAGTGCGTGTTGCTTTTTATGTGATGTTTTGATGAGTTCAAAATGACTTCAAACATGATTATATATATTAAACTTCATAATTTGATAATAAAGAGTTAAAAATTAAATTGATGTACTGAAAAATGACTTGTTCATGCAAACTCATTCACGAGAGTTTTAACGTGATTATGATGAAAATTGCCTTCAAACATAATTGATTCATAATTTCATAATTTCAATTTCAACAAATCCCAATGTCCACACAAGAGTGTGTGCTTTAGGCGCTGAAAACGCTGTGCAGAGACTGTCAAGCTACTGGCAGCTTTACAAAGTGACTTTTCATTCAAACGAATAAACGCAATAGTGCATGTTTCTTTTATATATATTTTTTACATTAAGGTGAGAAATTAGTTCAAACATGATTGTTAATATTAAACTTCACAATTTCATTAAAGGTCACAAAAAGTCAAACCGATAAATGTTTTGAAATTTGCATTTTAAAAAAATACAAAAAAAAATTGTATAAAAAAATTCTTTGTAACCTTATTTTTTCAACAAAATCCCAATATGCTCACAAGAGTGTGTGCTTTTGGCACTGAAAACGCTGGGAAGAGTTTCGAGTCACTGGCAGCTTTACAAAGTGACTTTTCAGTCAAACGACTAAAGGTAACAATTTTTTTTTCCAACAAAATCCCAATGTGCTCACAAGAGTGTGTGCTTTTGGTGCTCCAAAGGCTATACAGAGAGATTCAAGCAAATCCGCAAGAGCGCAAATGAGTGTGTGCTTTAGGCGCTGAAAGAGACTCTACAGAGAGTTGCAAGGCAATAAAAGCTTTAGAAAGTGACTTTTCATTCAAATGCATTCACGCATGAGTGAATGTTGCTGTTATGTAATGTTTTTTTTTACATGGTAATGTTGAAAAATGACAAAACATTATTACTCATTTTAAAATTCATAATTTGATAATCATTTGACAAAAAGTCAAATGATTGTTTATATTAAACTTTATAATTTGATAATAAAGAGAAAAAAAGTCAGAGGTTTGGAAATCTCGTATTCATCAAATATGCTCTAACACACTATTTTTTTTTTTCAACAAATGCCCATGTCCACACAAATAATATGTGTGTGCTTTAGGCGCTGAAAAGGCGGTTTCAAATTGTGGTCTGCAAATTGACTTTTCATTCAAACGCATGCACACAGGATGAGTGCTGCTTTTATATGATGTTTTTACATGGTTATGAAAATGGCTTCAAACGTCTTTTTTTTTACATTAAACTTTATAATTTGATAATGAAGAGACAAAAAGCCAAAATGATTTTTTGAAGTCTTGTATTCATAAAATACTCTGTAATACACAATTTTTTCAACAAATCCCCACTAAAAACACTATACAGAGAGTTGCAAGCTGCTCGGAGCTTTTCAAAGTGATTTTCTAATTCAAATGTATTCACGCAATAGTGTACGTAGATTTTATATGATGTTTATGATGAAAAAAGTTTTCTAATATGACTGTTCAAATTAAGTTTAATCATTCGATAATAAAGGCAAAGTTAAAATTATGTTTTTAAATCTTGTCTTCATAAAATACGCTGTAACACTACTTTTTCAACAAATGTATGTATGCTTTAGGTGCTGAAATCGCTTTACAGAGAGTTTCAAGCTACTCGAAGAATTGATTTTTCCTACAAACGCATTCAATCACAAGAGTGTATGTTGCTTTAGTATGCTGTTAGGTACAGGGTGGGACCGGAGTATTTATGTAAATATAACTCGGAGAGTCGCTGCACATAGGTTAGGTGCAGGGTGGGATCCGCGTCTTGGAAAAGAGTGAATCGGAGAGTCACTGCATATTTATCCTTCTTGAGCAGGGTGAGACCCGATAGTTTTGGATCAATTATTGGTGCGTCATCACTGTGGCTGTGGGACGCAAGTCTGTCTGGGTTTGTGTTGCATTTTATAGTGTTGTACGGGATCGGAGAAGGTACAAGTTCTATGTATGTGTACAATATAGACATTATTGCAGAGGCAATAATTATATTGTTATTATATTGAATTGTTAGTGAGTGATTATTGGAGGAATTTTGGTGAAAGAATTTGGAATAGAAGTAGATGATGAAGCGTGGATTGATGTATATGATGTGTTAATTGGATTATGGATTGATTGATGGAATGTGTATTTGATATTTGAAGAAAAACAAAAGAGGTACGTATCACATTTTCACATATACATATTATTTCACATATACATATTATTATTATTATTATTATTATTATTATTATTATATTATTATAATTGTGAAGCGGTAGTACAGAGTGCATAGTAAGGAAAAGTGTAAGTGCAGAATTTAAATAAACATGCGTGGTTTTATTTACAGGACCTACATATAAAATAAATAGGTATAAGAATTTATTAAATAATTAATAAATAATAAATAGTCATAAATACAGGGACGGGATACATTAGAACAAGATTTTTGTTTTAAGTTGTGGGTGATTATCTAATTTTATGGTTTAGATATAGTTAGACACATTGCAATGTGCGCCTCCTGGGGGAAAAAATAATATGAGAGAAGTGAATAATTTGGGGACTATTGAATTTTGAGCCCAGCGTTGTGTCCTAGTAGAAAACAATTTTATTTTATTTACTGATTTTAAAACAGTATTTCTCTCTCTTTTTTGTTTTGTCTGATTTTAAACAATGTGAATATGATGAGGATGATGAACGTGTAATTGAGTTGTTTGTAGAGCGTTTAAACAGGCTGATTATTGTTCTGGATTGACCGTGGTTAAACCTAGAGTGGAGAATTGGGAACGTGGTAAAGTGATTTTTAGTTATTTTCAGTTATTTTAGTGGATAAATCCTCATTTAGTGGATAAATCCCCATTTTCCCAATGGGGGAAAAAAAAACAAAATAAAAGAAAATTCTTTTAACAAGATTAAACATTATTACAGATAATAATAATAATAAATATAAACAATATATGTAGATAATATAAACAGAATAAAAGTGGAACTACATAAACTGGAATCTAAAATACTATAATTATAATTAATAATTATTATAATTATTTTACCGTAGTGAGGCAAACAAGGCTAAACAGAGTGACACCATGAGCATGGAAAAAGCCACAATTACTCCCATGGGAGTGATAATTTTAAAACACAAGGAAGCATAGAAAGACATCAAAAAGTATAAGAAAAAATGGAAGGACCGGACAAGGGGAGAGTTGCAATGGCCAGAAGAAGGAACATTTGATGAGGAGAAATGTAACAAAATGAAGGACAGACTGGAATGTTGGGGAGAAGTAAAAAAAGAAGGGGAGGAAAAGTTGAAGAAAAAGATAGTGGAATGGTTTAGACAGGAAGGGAAGCTGCAGAGAGAGCGCAGGGAGAAAGAGAAGGTAGGGAGAGAAATGGAGAAGAGGATGAAAGGGACAGAGGCAGAGAAGGGAACAGCCCCACCATTCGAAGAACATGGGGAGCAGATCAGACCACCTCCTTACAGTGAACCGCACCACTCCCCCAAGGTGGCAGGAATATATCCACAACTCAAGGAAGTAAGAGAGTTTCAGGACGTACAGTTGGAAATAATGTGTCCGGACGATTCGAAGGAAGAGTGCGACCTGCATTGTCAGAGAAAGATGGTTTCAATAGAGACACTATGTCTAAAGGTGAGAAGGGAGGACTGAAATCAAAGACTAAACATGAAACTGGCCTGGAATGAGACTATGAATTGGATATTAACCCAGAGGAGTGGGAGAGGGAGCAAGGAGAACTAGAGCCAGCTGAATACACAGAACGGAGATGCACGATGGGAGGTGAATACGTCCCATGGGCACAGAATGGGTAGTGAGAAAAAAAGCTACATCATGTCCCAAAGTCTTAGATGTGATCCGCTAGTCGAAGAGAGAAGAGGAAACGTCCCCAACCCCCTCTGCAGAAACTGTGAAAAACAGGGAACCCCGTGAGGAACAGGGAACGGACGAAGAAGTCTATGTCAGTGGCACCCTGAAGATGACCCCGCTGGTTCCACGGCAGACTGATCGCCTGAAAGAGGAATTACTTAACCTACAGAAGGAAATGGCAGTCCGCCTGGAGGAACGAGAGGAAGAAAAGCAGGCAGAAGAAAATGTCCAGAGGAAAGTGAGAGAAATGGAAGAGGAAGTGGGCAAAACACAGGGAAGAGTGAGGAAAGTGGAACAAGGCACAGAAGAAATAGCAGGTACATGTCGCAAGCTGTATGAGGAGGTGAACAGAATGAAGGAAGTTCAGGAAGTTCATGAAGAAGCAGTTATGCTCAGCCGAAGGCAAAGCATGGGGAGTGATGAGAAATTGAAACTATGCCAACGGCTGCTGGCGGAGAGCAGGATGCATCTAAACAGAGCAAGCCACTCAATGTTGGCTGCAGAACAAAGTAAAGTGCCACAGGGAAGACACCCACTATCCCAGCCAAAACCACAGCTAACGAGGCTAACGAGAGCATAAGCAAGGCAGAAGGGCCAAGAAGAGGAACAGAGGGAAACAGATGAAGAGGATGATGAGGAAGGGAGTGCAGGGGATGAGGCTGAAGGAGCATTCCAAGATCCAGTGGTCATGAAAGGAAAGGAAACATCCTTTCCATACACACTCCTTGGACATTCATGGACCTGAAAGGCCTGATAGACAGGCTTCCCAGTATATGTGAGGGGGCCCAGAAGTGCATAACAAGGTTTGAAGAACAGACCATGGGCCAGCTATTGGCCATAGGTGATATTAAAGCCATCCTCACACAGTCACTGGGAAAGGCCAAGATGATAGAGATATTGGATACAGCCCAGATTAGAAACATGGCAACAGACCAAAGGTATGACACCTATTCATTTGGGATAAGGAGGAACGCAATCTGGGACGCCATCAGGGGAGCTTATCCAACCCAAGCAGATCCGAGCAAAGTAGAAAAGATAAAGCTGGAAGAGGATGAGGGAGTTTCCCACTTCATTCTCAAGCTGCAAAATGTGTGGAGAGAAGAAATGGGATCAGCATGGGATACACTATGTTGAGCTGCATCAGAAGAGAGAAAGAGCAGCCAAAAAGGCCGCAGAAGATTTATTGACACAGCTTCACAAGGCTCAACTAGGAGAAATGGCAGGCAATAAGCAGGAAAATCAAGAGAAAAGAAAGGAAGAAAAAAGCACGGTAAAACAGGTGGCAGTGATGGTGGCACCAACGACGATGCAGCAAGCCCCTGCCACGCAGGCGCCCTCACAGATGATGTCTATGATGCAGCCACAACCACAGCCACTGCCAATAATGATGACACAGCCACAGATGTCCATGCCCATGGCATACCAGGTGCAAGGTCCACAGATGATCTATCCCATGACCCAACAGTACCCACCTCAGAATAGAGAGGGAAGAGGAAGAGGAGGAATGTTTCAGCAGATGCCATGACCAGGTGCCCCTACACAGAGAAGGGGAAATGGATGCTGGAACTGCCAAGCTCCCAATCATTTGATGAGGAATTGTCCTTATCCACCACAGCAACTACAAAGGAACTCTAACCAAGGTCAAGGCTGGCAGAATGCCAGAAACTGGGCGGGACAATGGATGAGACTGGATCAGCAGGTACCCACCCCAATGTTGCCTGGAGGAGGTCCAATGGGACTGCCCCAGGGAAATATGTGAAGGTGCCCAGAGAAGCCAGAAGCTCCACCTCACTGTACCCTGCACAAGAACCAACAATTATGGTGGAGGTAGAAAGTAAGCTCCAGGCAGCCTTTCTAGTTGATACTAGTGCCACATTCAGAAGTATTGGAAAAGAAGGCTCTAAGCTCCCTCTCTCTCGAAAGACAGTAAAGGCTTCTCGGGTAAAACACAGTCTTTAAGATTTACAGAGCCCCAAGACATAACAGTGAAAGGAATCACCATTCAAGTGCCACTATTGTTCTCCCCTAACACCCCAGCAAACCTTCTCAGCAGAGATATACTCTGTAAACTAGGGGCTAAGATACACTGTGGACCCACAGGAGTGTGGATCGAGCTTCCAGAATGTTTAATACAGCAATGTGTTGTGGTAGAAAAGAAGGTGGAGCAGTACATGCTGGATAGAGTGTATTGGCTGGAGATTGAGAACACATCAAAGGGGCTGTATAATCTATATACTCAGTGGAGACAGTGGCTCACATATATGCGCCCAGATTGCCGGCTTGCCAGGGAACCATGGCATTGCACTATCAAATATGATGAGGGGGGACACGATGAAGAATATGCCACACTGTGGGAGGAGCAAGTAGAAGGAACTCAACACAGCATTAAGATAGAGAATATGGTTGTGGGACCCCAAGCAGTGGCTGCAACAGTACAGCTGCCCAGTCAAATTGCACAGTGGTATCAGATTGAGAATGCTGCTCCACATGTCTCATTGATGATCGGTCAGGGTTTTGAGTCAAAAGATGGTAAGAGAGCCAGGTCAAATAGCTCTTTGGACATCCATAGGCGAATGTATGAGTGTGTCAGCTGATAGAAAATATCTTAAAATAGAGCAGTCAGCCACGGACATTACAGAGGCCAGAACTCTGCTAATTAGCCATCAAACTAATGTTAGGGCTTGAGTAGAGATGACAGGGCAATGGTCTCAACAAACAAAAGGGGAAGAGCTCACCGAGCAGGAAGTAGAACAAATATTGAGGCAGGTTCCAGACCAGTTATGGACAAAACACNTTCAGCTTAGACCTGACATTCAGTTGCCCTATCAACAACAATATCCACTGTCAAAGCAGGCAGTAGAGGGAATGAAACCAACTATTGAAGGGTTAGTTGAGGCAAAAGTCTTAATCCCAACTAGAAGCCCTTGCAATACCCCCATTTTTCCACTCAGGAAACCAAGTTCGGATAAATAGAGACTGGTCCATGATTTTAGACCAGTAAATCATATGGTGGTGATGGCAGAGAATCCTGTAGTGCCAGACCCGCACACATTGCTATCAAACATACCTGAGGGGACAAGGTGGTACACAGTAATTGACTTATGTTCAGCATTTTTCAGCGTTCCCTTACACTCAGAGATCTACATCAACTTGTGCCATCTTCAGCCTGGGCCGTCCTGGTCCCCGCAGTTCAGGCCCACCATAACCTGGTATGGATTAACTACATCTGGCACAATAAGCAGCGTTTTATTAACCATACTATTACTGCCTTGTCACTACGCCAGGATCAGTTACATGCCATGTCACTGATGGCAGTTCAGAACTGTTTTATTATTGATATGATGCGTGGACCGGACCAGGGAGTATGTGACATTATTGGTGCGGACTGTTGCACTGTGGTCCCCTTGCACACAGGCCCAGCAGGCCATCTTAGTTCGCTCCTGAGTCACATGAGTAAAGCACTAGATGAAATGGTCTCCAACAATGCGTCACCTGAACCCGACTGGCTCAACTGGTTCTTTTCATCAAACTGGATGGCAGGATTAATGCGTTTAGGCTCCATACTGCTGGTCTTTTTCATGATCATGGGCTTTTGTGTGTGCTGCGGTATCCCGTGCTTGCGTGCTCTCATAGACAAAACTGTTCAGTCCGTTTTCGGCCAATATGTGATGCTCCCTTTGGAGAATGTAGCAGACGCATGCCCGTCAGTGGATAATCCAGTGGAGACGTTGCTTGTCGAGGGAATAGAGACTGACAGTTATCACAGTTACTCTAAATTGAATAAACATGTGTCGGTTTTTTTTCCTTTTTCCCTTTGTCGTATAAATGAATATCGAAGTATATAAGTATATTTTGCTTCCATAAGGGCCATTACTAGACTTGGTCTCTCTTGCTCTGTGATAGGGTATGTATAACTCATGTAAGATTGTTATATATTCCAGTTGTCTGGCTTGCTTTTATCTGTGCATACTGTATGTCTGCTTGGTGGGCTGTTGGGGATTATATGTTCTGTGCAGGACTCTGTTCCCTATTCAACGCTGGCAGCGTGTCTGCGCCAGCGTTGGGGTCTATGGAACTGGACAACGATACCACTCCATACGTGTCTAGCTGGCCATGAGTTTCAGCACTCCAACTATGATCATTGCCTGTGGTGTATGCACACATTTGAAGACACGTGCCCCTTAGGGAGTCACCTAGGGGCTTCACTGGGTCGCCAACGTCCTTTCTCAGCCCCACTGCCTCAGTGGGTGCGCATCCGCTACCCTCGCCACCATTGGGTGTGGAACTGTTAGTATATGTAGCCTCCATTTACATACCTTACTGATTGATTTTATACTGTGTTTATTATATCGATATGGGCTTACCATGTATACTGTAGTTGTACATGCATATTTACCCGTCTCTTTTATCTTTGTTTTCCGGTAACAGCACAGGGCCACCTGGTGTGGTGAAGCCACTGTCGCGCTACTAGCGGGCGAATGAGAATTTTCCCTGCACTGATTGGCCATATGCAGGGTTTTTCGCTCACTCCTTGCTTGTCGTTTTGTCCACATTATGGTATATACTGATGTATTCAGTGTTTACATGATATAATCAGTGTTTTGTGAGGAGAGATGTTTGCAGTAAGGTGAGACACTGAGAATACGTGACTGGGTGTATGAGCTGCCAGGAGAAAAAAAGAAGAAAACCAAAAGGAGGCAAGACAACAGGAGAGTGCCTGGTGATGTGCTAGTAACCTCTCCCAGGGCTCCAACAGACCCTCTATGATGTGTAAAGCATCTGGGTCAGAAGACAAAGGGAAGGAGAAAAAAAAGAAGGAACATTTTTTAATTAATTATGTTATATTATTATGTTATTATAGTATACTATTATATACTGTTATGTTTAGTGCTGAGTATATTGTGAGTGAGACTTAGACAGTCTCAGGGGGGAAGATATATATATATATGAAATAATAATGTTAAGAAAATAGTACAAGAATATGCTGTTTTCACGTTTTTCTGTTTGTTTCCGTTTGTTTCAAAAACCACTTTCCCAAGCCGCTGGCGCCTTGAAACTCTCGCAATAGCGTTTTCAGCCCACGAAGAGCACACTTCTAAAAGCACGTTCAGACTGGTTGAGAATACGGTACATTGGTGTAAATTAGGTGAAAAATTACTTAATAAACATTATTTTCCATGAATTTGACTCTATAAAGCTTTAATATCAACTAATACCTTTCATAAGAACATTCATATTTAATAGCAATAATGGTATCTTATTCAAACAATTCTTACTTTAAATCATTATTTTTCATAAACATGTGAAAAATGCCATTGCAAAGTAATTTGTTTAAGTGAATACAAGCGTTTGTTTAAAAAAAAACACTTTCCCAAGCCGCTGGCGCCTTGAAACTCTCGGAATAGCTTTTTCAGCGCACGAAGAGCACACGTCAAAACGCACGTTCAGACTTGTTAAGAATACGGTACATTAGTGCAAATAAGGTGAAAAATTACTTAATAAACAATATTTTCCATGAATTTGACTCTATAATGCTTACCAACTAATATCAACTAATACCTTTCATTACAAACATTCTTATTTAATAGCAACAATAGCATCTTATTGAAACAATTCTTACTTCAAATCATTATTTTTCATAAAAATGTGAAAAATGTCCATGCACAATAATTTCCACAAGTGCATAAGAGTACAGTACATTAGTGTAAATTAAGGAGAAAAATTACTTATTAAACATTTTTTTCTACCAATTTGACTATATAAAGCTTTTATTTCAACTAATACATTTTATTAAAAACATTCATATTTAATAGCAATAATAGCATCTTATTGAAACAATTTTTACTTAAAATCATTATTTTTCATAAACATGTGAAAAATGCCATTGCAAAGTAATTTCTTCAAGTGAATACAGGCGTTTGTTCAAAAAACCACGTTCCCAAGCCGCTGACGCCTTGAAACTCTCGGAATAGCGTTTTCAGCCCACGAAGAGCACACTTCAAAATCCCGTTCAGACTGGTTAAGAATACGGTACATTAGTGCAAATAAGGTGAAAAAATACATAATTAACATTATTTTCCATGAATTTGATTCTATAAAGCTTTAAAATCAACTAATACCTTTCATATTTAATAGCAATAAAAGCATCTCATCGAAACAAATCTTACTTCAAATCATTATTTTTCATAAACATGTGAAAAATGCCATTGGAAAGTAATTTCTTCAAGTGACTACATGCATTTGTTCAAAAAACCACTTTACCAAGCAGCTGGCTGCTTGAAAATCTCGGAAAAGCGTTTTCAGCCCACGAAGAGCACACTTCAAAAAGCACGTTCAGACTGGTTAAGAATACGGTTCATTAGTACATTAGTGCACCCTTCAATTCGTGCTCTCTCTCTCTCTCTCTCTCTCTCTCTCTCTCTCTCTCTGGCTCTCTCTGTGTATCATTTTTTTTTAAAACTTACATCGTGTGTATCACAGTGTTTGAAAGCTTTCTTAGCATGTCGGAACATGCTCTTTGGTTTGCTTGTGTTCTTTTTAGTCGCTGAAACAAGTATTTAATCTCCTTTGTTATCATTACGTTTTTTTTTATTTTATTCTAGTAGTAGCCTGACTTTGCCTCGGGAATAGGTTAGGCATTATAATAAATATTTGCTCGAGTACATGATTAAAGTGTGCGCTGCTTTACGTATATTGCAGATGATGATATAATCGGCGCATAAACAATTCTGCAAGATGTTAAAGCAGTTACAGCATTTTATCTTTCTCTTAGGAAGCTGCATAAGCAGTGAAGCAAGGACAGGTGAGGTGTGTTTCATTTTGTTTAAAATATTTTTAAAGCTGCGAGCTTGTTTTAGATACCTGCCAGCTTCACTAATTACTGTGCTGGTTTGTTGTTGTTTAACCTGGTCTCCCAAGTTTAGCCATTTGAAAAGTGCACAAGAACCCTTCTAAAAGCCAGACCAAATTATGTCATTATATGCTTGCCAACATGTCCCCTAAAATCTCTGACTTTTTTTGTTCCCAGAAACACAAAAGAAGATATTTTATAGAATATTTGCCCATATAATTGAAGATAAAGGGATTCAAATTCGAGGTTTGTTTTGGTCACCAAAACAATTTTCCATAACATTATTTTGAGTTTCTGTGAAAAAAAAAAAAAATTTAGGATTACATGAGGACGAGTATATGATGACAGAATTTTCATTGTTGTGCGAGCCATTTCTTTAAGACCAACAAACTACCCTAAGTTGGATAAAAAGTGTTTGTTTTTTCTGTTAACAGAGAAACCATCTGAAATATTGTTAATGGCAAATGAAGTTGCTTAGTTATATATATATGTAGTTATATATGTAAATACCAACACATTAAACATATTGACAAGTCTTAAACGCATCAAGCAGAATACAGCATGCAGCATTATATTTTAAGCATGCAACAAAACTAAAGCTTGTGTATACTTTCAAATTGTTTATTAATGTGGAGAATGTTCAGATTAATTTTCAAAGAACCAATGAAAGTTTAAACTGGTATAATGATAATAAAAGAACAAATCAACAAAACAATTTTGTTGCTTGTTAGAGATGTGTAAAAATGAAGAGATCTATGTTTAAATAACAGAACAATTACTAAAGGAAAAAGAACTGCTGTTCAAAAAAACTATAGAACTGTTTCAAGGGTATAATGTCAATAGAAATGAAACATTTTTAAGGACAATTCTTTCATTGACTTAATAATTTCTAATATAATTAAACAGAAAACACATTTCTACAGAGACCAGTTCAAGAAATTCATTAACCAAAAATGTCATGCCTCCTTTGTGAACAATCTGACATAATAGGAGTCAAAGGCACAGGTATTATTCACATTTACAATCAGTTTGGCCTGAATGAAACACTAAGGTCTTTCCAGTTTTCAGCAGGGTCTTCTTCCACTGTTTGGAAGCATAGATTATCTCTGTCACCATGATGAGCTACAATCAGCTGACTTTCTTCACAGATTTCGGTGACACGTGTTTTCAGATCTGTGTGGAGTGTCTCCTCGATTCCAGTCACCTATATTAAATGGCCATCTTCAGTGACACATGGTAAGACCCCCTCTGCAAATTATGTCTTCTGCTTTGCTTTGCATTTTTTCAAGACAACAGGTATACCTTTGGTGTCATTCGATTCTGATTCACTGAAGTCACTGACCTGCAATTGAATTAATGACGTCCCTTGCATCTTCCTTTGAATCGGATTGTAAAAGTTGTGCCATTGCTTGGATATAGAATTTTCAAACTCTGTTTTTCTCTTTGTCTTAGGTATTCTTACCGGCTAATGAGCTTGATGCAAGGTGGTAGCTTGGAGTTTTTAGGCTTCTTTGTCAGCACTCCAAAGCGCTGATTGACATATGTTTTAAAGTCTGGCTAAGGAGTGAACGCCTTAACCAGTGAGCCAAGCAAAGCCAAAGAGAAATCACAAACTGAACCTTTGGGCACAAAAATCTCATTGCCATTCAGTAAGCCACTTTGCAATAGAATTGAAGGGGTGGTTCTCTTATAGCATTTGCACTACTTGAACATTATCTCCCTGTGACTGCAAAACTCCTTTGTTGCAATCATGTAATTTCTTCACTGGGAAAATAGGAGATGCTAGGCAAAATTTTACAGAATGAAAAAAAAATATATAAATTTCAAGTGGTGTTCTATACAACTTAAACTATACTCTGTCTTCTGAAGGTCAATTAGCTTTATGTCATAAACAGACTGAAATTTGTCATTTAAAGAAAATCTTGTCATCTCTCCTAAATTTGCCATGTTCAGTTATGGCTACTTTTCTTATGAATAGTGAATATGCTGTTCTTTTGAGCTGGATCTTTTTAATGAATTTTTTTTGATTCAGTTCACAAAATGATTCTTGATTTTTAATTCATTAATGAATCTGACTGACCTATTTTTTTCTCAACTCACTGACTTGGTGATATAGATTATTGGAAGCAGAAATTAATAGAAAATAATGTAATTTTTTTTTTTCATTTAAAAATGAAATATATAAAAAATTAGTTCCTCAAAGCTATTATATGACTTCAGAAAACTAAATGGAAGCCATTTATGATTCTTTTATATTGCTTTTTGTCATTTTGTGGTGTTACTCTGCATATCATCCTGCTTTGATTGCCATGAAATGTACACTGCTGTGCAGATCATAAATTAATACGTTTTATGGCATAGAATAAAGCTCAGAGGTTCATTTGAGTTTTTTTGATTGCTCAATATTAATAAAAGGTTTCACCTCTTTGACATGTGTCTATCAATTTCTTGTATTGGGTTTAAGTATCCTGTAAATTATTCTGACCTGCATACATAATTTTAGTACTTTTTAAGAATTTTATCTAGGTACACATGCTTACCTTTTTCCACAGGAAGATATTACCACATTTTTTGTTAGTTGTTAAGAAAACAGTGTGCTAATGCATATTTGATAAATAATGACATTGTAAACATAATATTGCACATTTTTCACTTCCTAGCACTTTATTATAAAATTATGCATTTTAATATAAACAATCACATTTCTTAATTAACATGTGAAAAATGTCAGTGAAAAGTACTTCATGCACATACAGATATAAGTATGTTAGGAAAACCACTTTTCCAAGCAACTGTCACCTTGAAACTGTCTAACTGGAGTTTTCACTGCAATTGCAAGAGAACAATTGGTTTAGCACTTAGAAGATTGTTACGAAAACATTGTGTTAGTGCATATTCCATCAACTTTTTAAACATTATATTTCCATTATTTCACTTTTTAGGACTTAACAAATTATACATTTTATTATAATCAGTCATATTTCATATCATTTTTCATTATAAGCCTGTGAAAAATGTCAATGAAA
>CM074965.1:8423307-8445832 GCA_037577455.1 Pangasius macronema | reverse complement strand
GGACAGCCTTCCCAGAAGAGTTGAAGCTGTAATAGCTGCAAAAGGTGGACCGACATCATATTGAACCCTATGGGTTAAGAATGGGATGGCACTTAAGTTCATATGTGAGTCAAGGCAGGTGACCGAATACTTTTGGTAATATAGTGTATAAAGTAAAAAGGCTGGGTGAACTTCCTCTAAGTGTGGTGATTCCAACTTTTTGCCAGGGGTTGTACTTTATCTATCTCCTCATCTATTTCTTCACCTATACCATGCCTGAGTCTTCCCTCTCTTACCCACAATGTGCTTCTGCCTCCTGTACTCCCACCCTTTTCATAGCTTCTCTTAATTGCTGATAGCAGTCTAAGGGCTTTTCTTTCTAGATGGCTTTCTCTATCACAATGCCAGTCCTCACTCTCTTTCCTATGTACTTCTTCTACACCCCTTGTTTCCTGTTTCTTTAATTCAACCTCCCCTCTAACATGCACTGTAGCTGTTACCACTGGGAACTGTCTGCTGGGTGGTGCTGGGTGGCATATGTTGGTGGACCCTTGAATGCCTTTTTCATGTTCTCCTCAGATTTTTTATCATCACTTTTCAACATCTTTCTTGCTTGCTTCATGCTTTTCCATAAAGCCTCCCCTTCTTGTTTAAACAGTGACAAAACTTCTTTTTCTATCTCTTTTTTGGCTTCCCTCTTCTTTCTTTTATCTTTTACTTTATGATTTTTATTAATGTTTGCATGCATGAGGACACATCAAATGATCCCTCAATTGGGCAGTTTGTGTTCATGCCTCTGGTTCTCTTTTCCCACTTTTTTGAAACTTTTACACAAAGGGTGTTTGTTCCCTAACAACTCAACAGGGGTAGCTGCCATAATGAGTCTCTATAGTCTGAGCTTTCTTATGGAATTATGAGAGCAGTCCGTATTTAAAGTCACTACAGTCTTACTAAACATCAGTCCTTCTATTGTTTATTAAATTATACAGATATGTACACAGTGCTCTGAACTAAGGCCCACATTTCATACATAAACCACTAACAGAACTATTTTTATGTGTCTAAGAAGCATATAAGAAAACCTTAAGGAATATCTGATTTAAAGTTAACACTTATCCAATAAGATGTCACACTTTACCATAAAATACATCTGAGACAAAAATGCAATTGTATATACTACACAGCACATTCAGTGCTTCCTCAAAGCATGTCGCTCTGGATAAGGGCATCTGCCAAATGCCATAAATGTAAATGTAAATATAAGCATGCACACTCTCACGCTTACTCTCTTTTGCTCCTCCAATAACAATTCATATCATATTTTTCTAAAGTGCTTGGTTCTATGTCCGTTATCCCCAAACGGACATTCTACACAGTGTCTACTATACATAGAGCATAAAGTCAAAAGCAGATTTAAATAGGTTAGACCTGTTAAACCCAGCAAAAAAAAACCTCACATGCCACCCAGCAGAGATTGCAGTTCTGAGATTGCAGCAATGGGTTTTTTTTTTTTCCACAAAACACACAGAAAAAGCTAATTGGTCTGTCATATGGGTGCACTCTGAGTTACACACACACACACACACACACACACACACACACACACACACACACACACACAGGCATACACACTCATTTTTCCTGCCTTACTGATAGTCTCACAGTCATACAGTTTCCAAAGAAACTTTGAAGCTCATCAGTCATAACTTTCCTCCTTATCTACAGAGCTCATCATTCATAACTTGTCTCCCTATTTATGGAGCTCATCATTCACTCACCCTGGTCATTGTGTTGTGACATAGTCATGTCTGTCTCTTCCAGGTCATACTTAAGTGACGGTCCAGGAGAGGTACGTGTCTAATATCCAGCCAAACACAGTTTATTTTTTCATGCACACTTAAACTTGTATACACACACCCTAGGTGTAGAAAAATATGGGATGTGCTTTTTGACATTGGATTCCAGGAGTGTAGCCCAACTCTCACCTCTGTTGCTCACACACACAAACAAAAAGCACTCAAAAGAAAGTCACACAGAAAAATCACCCACAGAAACCCCAAGCCGGAGATAGCATATAAAATGCCAAAGAAAGAAAGGCAGGGCCTTTTACTCTACAGAGCTTTTCACCGGGCCAAGATTCATTGAGTCACTGCATTAACATGACAGAGCCCTTTACATGGCCAACACGGTTTTCAAATGAATTTACATCGTTTACTGCTATCTATCAAAGCCCACTTAACAGTAAAAACAATTCATCGCATGCACATGATGTCAAAACCCCTCTCTCCATTATTTTTTAGTTCATCTGGAGCATCTTTTTATGAGTGCATAAACTGTCACGGGGAAACCACAAGCAAAACACTCAAAACCAACAGCAAAAAAAACTGCCTTACGTTTTTAATGCCGTCACCGGTTCGAGTGAATCACTCCCAGAAGCCTGCCAAGCTCAGTCTTCCTGGCTCCTACACAGGTCCCAGCTGGGGTGCCAATTATGTTGTAGCAATTACTGAAGTGGAGTAGAAGTGAAATTACAGAGGTGCAAAGATCACTCTGGAGAGCAGGGGTGTTGAGGCCAATAGATTTTATTCTTTCAAGAATCACGCTGAGTAGTTCTCTGCAGAGAAAATGCTGCTCAGCTTTTCAGATGTGCATGCTTATATACAGTATATTTACATGAAAAAACGTCCACATCCTGTTTTTAACAAGACATATCCATACATGTGTATCCTGTTTTTGACATTACCCCATATCCTTATCATCATATTATTATGTTTAAGGAAGTCTTACTTACTTAAATTTACAGCTTGTTCCAGTTTCCCACTTTACACAGGATTCCCATGCATATGTAAGGTCATATAGGTTATTTTTAGGCCTCAGTTACTCACGCATACATTTCCTGTTCCATGCACATAGTTCTAGTCAGCAAGCCTTTTACTGAGATACTGGATATAATGATACATTTTGCACTATACCGGTTCCATACATCTAGAACATTGAGGATTAAACATTATCAAATATGAGTACACATGTTGTGGTTAACAATTTTGTGGTTTAAATATTCTATACCTGAAAAGATAGTCATTTATCTGAATGAGCGTAAAGATTGGTTTGTACTCACTCATAAGAACACTTTTAAACCTTCCCAAACTGAACTTCCTGTGTCACTGAGTAAGCCAAGTTGGCTTGCCCAGGTAGCTATGCCTCCTCGAAGCATTAAAGAGGAGTGCTTCTACTGTCGCAAAGCTGGTCACCGAATAGATAACTGTACCACCCTGAAACAAAAGCATGATTTTGAGATACCTCAAACCCTAACTTCAAGGGAGTTGCGTTAACAGGTTCTGTTTCTCCAACAATTTCGGTACATACTGATGACCGTCGGTGTGAACCGAGTTATACGGCCTTTATTTCTTCCAGTTACGTGTCTTCACCTGTAGAGGTTGAAGCTCAGTATCCTATTAAAATTCTAAGAGACACTGGTGCAGCCCAGTCTCTTATTCTAGCAGGAGTACTACCTTTAAATGAGCAGATGGTTTGTGGAACACATGCATTTTGTCATGGCATTGGTGTGGATTATGTAAAACTGCATGTTCCAAGTTAGTCACAGGTCTAGTTAATTTAGATTGCTCCCAGTTGACTAGTGCCAGGGACTAAATAAAGTTTTTTTTTCCTAGTGTGTGTGGTTACTAGGGCTCAGTCACATAAGTTTGGAGATGACATAATTTTGACTGATTCATTTTTGGCTAAGGACACTACTGAGGGAGATGATTCAGTACTTTCCATGGCATTGTGGGGACAAAAAGAAGAATTCCCTAATAAGAAAGATATGGGACCACTGATGGTTGAGAGCTGCTCATTCAGGCTCAACAATCAGATACTAGTCTACAGAGGTGTCTCTCCACTGCTTGTGATCCTAAGGCTATAGCATCAAAACAAGTTGGGTTTTACCTTGATGATGGTGTTTTAATACATAAATGGTCACCCAGGGTTGATGTGGTAGGAACATCGGTGCATCAGATTGTTGTACCATCTGCATATTGCCAACATGTATTTTGCTTGGCTCATGACAGTCCTTGGTCTGGACATTTAGGTATTGGTAAGACCTACATTTGTTTCCTTAAACATTTCTTCTGGCCTCCTCTGAAGAATGATGATATAAATATTAAATATTGCCAGTCATGCCATGTTTGTGAGAGTAAACCAAACCAGACCATCCCCACCTGCTCCAATACACCCAGTCCCAATGATAGAAGAACCATTTGCAGGTGTTATTAGACTGCAAAGGTCCTCTTCCCAAGAAAAAGTCTAGAAACCAATATTTAACACTAATATATACAGCAACACGTATCCCTGAGGCTATCCCACTGCGAAAGATCACAGCACCAGTTATAGTCAAAGTGTTGATCAAATTCTTCTCAAGTTTTGGACTTACTGATCAAGGAACTAATTAGCTATCTAAGTTTTTTTTTTTCAAACTTTGACCTCATTGAAAATTCATCATCAGGTTTCTAGACCATATTACCCAGAATCACAAGATGCCCTAGAGTGCTTTCACCAATCCTTCTAGCTAATGCCACATAAATATCGCTTCTATATGGAAAAGGATTGGGGTGAAGGAGTTCCTTTTCTTCTATTTGCAGTATGAGAAGCTGTACAAGAATCCCTAGGTTTTAGTTCTGCAGAGTTAGTGTTTGAGAGGCTTGTTAAAAAAATTTAAGGAAGACCTCCTGTCTGAGGGTAGTGTTGTCCATTGTATTGTGTTGGATTATGTTAGCAATATGCCTGAAAGACTGCACAAGGCTTGTCACTTGGCTAGAGAAACTCTACAGCTCTTCCAGTCCTGAATGAAAAAAACATTATGATAAGAGGGCAAAGCTCAGAATTTTCCAGCCCAGATTCTTCCCTCTCGTCCCTCTCAGGCCGATATATAGTAGATAAGAAACTGATTTACATTTTCTGCACACCTGATTGAAAGCGACAAACCCACTTTTGACATGTTAATATGCTGAAAACTTATCATTTTTGTTACCTTAAAACTGAAACTGTTGCATTTCCCCCTCATAAAAGTACTCCTGTTGCAGTAGTCACTGCAGTATCTGATTCTGAGGTGGAAAAAGATCCAAATCAACCAGACTTCTGGAGTATACCTCAACTCTGTGGTAGGTTGTCAAATTCTGAGTTGTTATCAGCCAAATCCTCATATTTAGCTCATTTGTCAGAGGAACAGAAATAAGACATTTCTCACTTATTAAAAGATTTTCCAACCCTGTTTGGTGATGTTACCTCTCAGACCAATTTGTTGACATTAAGGTAACTGTAGCTAAACCTCTGAAACTGCATATCGAGTTAACATGGTAAAAAGAGCTGCAATGAGGAACAAAGTAGAATATTTGTTTGGACATGGCTTAGCAAACCCTAGTTCAAGTGCTTGGAGTTCACCTTGTTTATTTGTTCCTACACCCAATTGTACCTATAGGTCCTGTGCAGATTACTGATGGGTGGGTGGGTGGGTGGGTAGGTAGGTAGGTAGGTAGGTAGGTAAGTAAGTAAGTAAGTAAGTAAGTAAGTAAGTAAGTAACCTTTATTTAACCAGGATAAAAACTCACTGAGATAAAATCTCTTTTGCAAGAATGACCTGGCCAAGAAGGCAGTGAAAGACACAGCAACAGTTAACAGCAACAATTAAGCAAACAAACACCAACAACAACAAACAAACAAACAAATAAATAAATAAATAAACAAACACTAGATGGAAAGAATTAGTGGAAAAATAAAAATCTATCAAAAGAACAGAAAAATACATAGTAGAACAGTCAAGTACCACAGAAGCAACTTCCAATATGGCTATACTCAAAAATTATTTATAAGTGCCATAAATTTGACCAGCGAAAGGAGCACAGTAAGCTTTAAGTGTTCCTGTAAGTTGTTCCATGTTGTAGGAGCATTAAATTTAAAACATTTTTCCCCAGCTCTGTTCTAATACAGGGAACAAGAAGTTGAAAAATTTCCTCTGTGCGAAGATTGTAATGTCCAGTTTTTACAGAAAACAGTCAGGTATAGGTTAGAATGTTGAAGATACCAAATACTTTCTGGCACTGATAGAAAAAGAATATTGATTTCTTAAATAAAAACCTAATTTTAATTTAAGAACAATATGATCAAATGTGGCAATATGATCAAATGTGGCTTGAATGTCAACTGGTTATCACAGACCAGGTACTTACTTATAGGTTGTAACCAATTCAATTTTAGTGCCTTTAAAAGTTACTATATCAATAAGGTTTGGTGTCAAAACCTTTATTTTTGTAAAGAGCATTAGTTTGGTTTTATCTGCACTTAAACCAATTTAAGTTTTTGTAACCATAAGTGGACCAGCTCAAAAGCAGACGGTAAATATTGTAATGCCTGTGAGGTACAATAAATAATGGAATCAGCATAAACATGATACTGAGCGTTAAGAATATTGTCACAAATAACATTTATATAGTGAGAATAAAATTAGACCTAAAATTGACCCTTGAGGAACTCCCTTGATAACTGGTAACACAGATGACAGGGTGAATGTGGTTACTGTTTCTGATTCTTTCCATTTACATAAAGATGAACAGATGGCTGTATTGATAATATTTAATATTTACAGAGATATTTTGATGCTGAACAGATGTTAAGTCTTCTCAGAACATTTGACATCACTGATAAATCAGTAAGAAATTAAATGTGGTTTATAATCTGGTGGAAAACAGTGGGGGAGGATGATATGTTGTTACACCAGGATATGAATTCATTTTGTATTTATTTGTTATGGGGTATTTTATTTTCAATGGGGTTTGCTGCGTAAGGATCGGCCTGTGTCTTCATGGACAGCCCGTCGGACCTCAGTGCAGGTGAAATTTTTTTGGGTCTACCACTTGATTTGTTTTTTTGTCCCATAACTCTCAGGATCTTTTAAGAAATTTAAAATGACTGTCTTACTGCATCCAACCTTGGCTGCAATGGCACGTTGCGAGAGCCTTTGCTTGTGCAGCTCAACAATCCTGCCACATTCAAAAACAGAAAGCCATTTTGTTTTTGCCATCAGGAGATCATGACAGTGTGACTGTCTGAAGGACAATGACATTAAAGCTATATTTTTGCACANTTCAAAAACAGAAAGCCTTTTTGTTTTTGCCATCAGGAGATCATGGCAGTGTGACTGTCTGAAGGACAGTGACATTAAAGCCCCTGCACATGTTGACATTAAAAATGACATTAAAGCCTCTGCACAGATTTTTAACTTTTAAATGCAATGGTCTTAAACCTTTGATCAGCTAATGACCAGCCAAGTTTGAGTTTAAATGCAGTTTTCAGTAAATTGCCTACTCTCTATTTTTTTGTCTCTTGCTCTTCTTTCTTCTTTCTTTCTTGGCATTTTGAAGAAGTACTTACAACCTGGTTACGATCCACCAGTGCAAAGTGTGAATACTTGTAATATTTTCCCTGGTCTTAAGATTCTGTTCAGGAGTGTAATGCAAGCATTGCACTTCCCACTGCCTATACTGCATTTGGTGTTTTTCGAAATGGGAAATGCTGGTTAACAAGTCTCTCTACTTGTTGAGGGACTGCCCAGCTAAGAGAGAAGGTGCATGGTATGATGGTGCATGGTAATGACATCACAGTTTCCAGATTTCATTACCCTCTTTTAAAACAAGTGCAACAGACTTCTTGTACACTTGACAATGTAATGCAGTCTATAATTATTTAACACTGCCCAGATTATTAGAATTTCTTAAGATTGCTCCCCTCTACCCTGTTTGCAGTGTTTGATAATCATCTCCTAGTTCTTGATCATGTTTAGTGGTCAGGTATTTGAATATCTGGCTAACTGTACTGCAATATTCTGATGCAGACACAGCACTGTCATGGTGTGCATCCGTACTAAAACATCTTGGGAGTGAACAATGTTCACTTTGATGCTAGTGGCTAACTGAGAAACATGCAGGGTAGAAGAAAAATAACATGCTTCCAATAATATCCAGTACAACTCCATTAAAATTGTTGAACCTACCTTTTTAACTCTGTGGCAGTTGCAACTTTTCTGTTTGAATTATAATCAAATGCCAGTGCGTGCACTTCTACAACAGGGCTACAAGATGAAATGCTAAACTGACATTCAGATTTTTTTTTTACAGATTATATTTTATTTTGCTTTTTAAGTGTTTTACATTTTTTTAATAAATAAAATTCACATTTTTTAAAATAAAACAATTACTGAAATGTATTTCTGTAGACATCGTATGAATTATCGAACCTTTTTTTTAATGCAACACTACTATATTCCTATAGTGTTCTGCTGGATAGCTGTAAAGTGGTACATATCATGCCATAGAAAAACCTTCAAGATCATGGTGCCCCCTTAGGCAGATGTGTTTGCTTGTTCCCTACTCGAATGCCATTTTTTTTTCTTTTTTGTTTGTTTGTTGTTTTCTCTGCAGTGCAATACACTGCTAACATACTACAGACAGGCATTGCTGGACATGGCCAATTCATCCAACCATTTTAAATTTACCTGTTTTATACCTCCGGAACTACCTCTCATTACTCGCTCCTGCAGCCACCGCCACCACTCCCAGGAAGGCCTTGAAGCACCGAGCGAGGAAGCTGACCTAAGGTGAGTGCTCCGGAGACGGTGACGCAAGCGAGGCAAGATGGGAGGGCTTCATGCTAGGCTAAAGGCCCGTGCTAACAGACCACCACTACCCTGCCTCTTGTTAGCTAACGTGCAGTCTCTGGAAAACAAACTGGACGAGCTGAGAGCAAGGTTCGAATCACAATGGGAAGTAAGAGAATGCTGCGCTCTGATTTTTACCAAGACCTGGCTCTCAGAGAAAGTACCGGAATCCTCTGTTCAGCTACAGTGTTACAGTCTTACTCCTTACACTGAGGAGACTGGACCGCAGCCACCGGTAAGGCTAAAGGGGTAGGGGTGTGTGTGTGTGTGTGTGTGTGTGTGTGTGTGTGTGTGTGTGTGTGTGAGTTTGTGTTTAACAACAACTCGTAGTGTGGAGACATACAGACTGTTTATAAGCACTGCTTATGCCGTCCCTATTATCTACCAAAGGAATTCACTGCTGTTTATAGCCGCTGTTTACATCCCTCTGCGAGCCAACTCCACAGCCGTGCTCGGCAAGCTCCACAACGTTTTCAGTGCAGTAGAGACGACTCACTCTGATGCTGTTTTTATCGCCGCTGGCAACTTTACTCAGTGCAATTTAAGGGCTGTACTTCCCAAATATCGTCAACATGTGGACACTCCCACCCGCAACAGTAACACACTGGACAATGTTTACGACATACGCAGTGCGTATAGGGCTGCACCCCGCCCCCACTTTGGTCAGTCAGACCACATCTCTTTGTTCTTGTACCCAGCCTACAGACAAAGACTCAAACAAACAAACCCTGTCACCAAACAGTGTAAGCTCTGGACCCCACAGACTGAGAGCATTTTGCAGGACTGTGTTGCTCTGACAGACTAGGATGTGTTTGCAGCCACTCTGAAGGACTCTTCTGTCAGCATACAGGATTGTGCATACAGGATTATGCTGAGTATGTGACTAAGTACATTAGCACTTGTGTTGATAACATCATACCCACCATACAAGTCAGGAAGTTCCCCAATCAGAAGCCCTGGATAAACAGTCAGGTACGCCACATGCTGTGTGCTCGATCTTTTGCATTTACATCAGGCAACAAGACAGTAAAAAGCTGCAAAGTACTGACTGAGAAGAGTCATTACAGCAGCTAAAAGACAGTACAAAGAGAAGCTGGACAGTTTCTACTCTAGGAAGGATGTGGTAAGGCCTGCAGCACATCAGACTACAAGACCACTACGAACACTACTATTAGCTCGTCAGACAGCCTGCCGGATGACCTCGTCACTTTCCACGCCCGCTTCGAGACCTCCAGCATCGACACAGAGGAGGCATATATACACACACACACTCGGACCACCCAATCCACATCCCCCTCCTCCTATTGTCTCATCAGCTGTGGTGCACAAAGCACTGAGGAAGATCAACCCCCGCAAGGCAACAGGGCCGGACAACATCCCTGGGGGGCCCTCAGAGCTGGTACTACAGAACTGGCTGATGTACTCACTTCCATCTTTAACCTCTCCCTCAGTCAAAGCACCGTCCCAACATGCTTCAAAATCACAACCATCATCCCCCTTCCCAAGAAGAGCCCCCCAACCTGTCTGAACGACTACAAGCCAGTAGCACTCACTCCAGTCGTCATGAAGTGTTTTGAGAGAGTGGTGCTGACCCACTTTCAGAGCAGCATGCCAGACAATTTGGACCCCTTGCAGTATGCATACCGGACCAACAGGTCCACCTCAGACACCATTGCTGCTGCCCTCCATATTTCCCTCTCTCACCTGGAAGATAAGGGCACCTATATCAGGATGCTCTTTATCGACTACAGTTCCGCCTTCAACACAGCCATTCCCCATAAACTCACCAACAAACTGTTTGCACTTGGACTACACCCCCCACTCTGCGACTGTCTCCTAGATTTCCTGACTGGCAGACCGCAGTCTGTCAGGATTAGAAATAGGACCTCAGACACCATCATAACAAACACTGGCAACCCACAGGGGTGTATTCTCAGTCCCATCCTCTACACATCGTTCATATATGACTCTGTCGCCTCCCACAAGGACATCATCATCGTGAAGTTTGCTAATGACACTGCAGTGATATAACGGCTCACTGGTGGAGATGAAGTGGCCTTCAGAAGGTAGGTGGCCAGTCTTGTGACATGGTGTGAGGACAACACGGACAAGACAAAGGAGATGAAAGAGAGGAGAACTCACCAGCCACTGTTTATCTGAGAGCATGAAGTGGAGAGGGTGAGCATCAGGGTCCACATCAGTGAAGACCTCACCTGGACACTCAGCACCACCCAGCTCGTTAACCAAGCACAACAGCGGCTGTACTTCCTAAGGAGGCTGAGGAAGTTTGGCATGTCACCCAAGATCCTCCACAACTTCTAGAGCTGTGTTGTTGAGAGCGTCTTGACCAGCTGCATCACTGTGTGGTATGGCAACACTCCAGTGAGGGACTGCAAACGTCTGCAGAGAGTGGTGAAGACTGCTGAGAAGGTCAGGACTCCCCTGCCCTCTCTGTAGACCATTTGCCACTGCAGAGTCCACAGGAGAGGTGCCTCCATCCTTAAGGACCCAACCCACCCACAATACGGACTGTTCACACTCCTACCCTCAGGACGGAGGTACAGGAGTGTGAAATGCAGGGCTTCCAGACAAAGGAATTCCTTCTTCCCCTCAGCCGTTAGACTTTAGTAGCCAGTGAACACAGACTAGTCTCACATATCTCATAGAATAGGTGGACTGAACTGCTACAGCTCTGTTTGCACATTTGTAAATGTTACTTATGCTATTTCTTATCAAGTAGCTTCATCTCGATTTGTACATTGTTAAAGGTGACAGCTGCTATTATTATTGTGTAGTTGCACTCAATTTGCTACAGGCTACTGTATTACTGTTTTGTACATAAGTCAAAATTGCACATTCACACATGGAGATATACTATTTACATGTACAGTAATATTGTTTTGCACAAGTCAATATTGCATGTTACTATACTATTGTTTTGTACAAGTCAATATTGCACACTCGCATACAGATGTACATGGTCTATATTCCTATATACATAATCTATATTTCTACTTCTGCAACATAGCTATACTTTATTATGTTTGTTTGTATGTATGTGTATGTCTTTATTTTTTACATAGTTTGCCTTTGTCTTGGCATTCAATGTGGACAGCAAAGAAAGAGTTTCATTGCACAGGGAAACTTTTTTTCCTCACTGTCCACATGACAATAAATGCTTTGAATTGGAAATTTAATTTTGCCCCACCCCGTTTTGTAGTAATATTGCCACAAATAGAGCTATTTGTGTACAAATAGCACAAATAATGTTAAAATGTACACATAATAGCTCATGACACAAACTGAACTGAAAACACATTGCAAAAGAATTCTTTGGTTATGAGTTGAGAATAATGTGACACTATTCAGTACCACTGTGAGAATTAAAATCTGAGTGTTAGCGCTGCTATGACGCACTGTCTAAATCCACCAATAGTAGAATGGCATAAGATGATGTCAAGCTCATTGGACAGCTGTAAATACAGTAGTGGCGATGATAATGGACAGTTTAAAAAAAAAACATCTGAAATCACACAGTAGAACAAGATTAATACTGACAAGTGAAAGTGTTTCAGAAGTACTTTTGGTGCAGATCGGCTTGGTTTATAATTGACCAGGCTATCTATCCATCTATCTATCTATCTCTATCTATCTATCTATGATATTTATTTATTTATTTGTTTATTTTGGACAGCCGTAGTTTTTGTATACAGTAACAAAGTTGTGTGTGCCGACTTCTACAATACACTCGGCGACTTTTTCACTTTGTTTCCTATCAAGTCTGTTTTGGTTGATGCAACACTGCCTCTAGTGGACAAGCACACATTACATGCAGGTGTGAAGGCAGACACTTGTGTCAACATCTTTGCATGATGGCAACACGTTCGCAAAAGTATAAACGAGACCTCCGTGTCACTGCTGTACTGAGAGTGGTTCACCACCCAAATAATGTCTGGTAAGCAGTGCTCATATTACTGTTTCTGCACCAATGGGGCTGACAATCTGCAAAGCAACAGATGGGTTACAGTTAGTCATTGTATATGTACCTGATAAATGGTGAGAGAGTATGATCAAGCTAGGTGTATTTTAAAGACAAGCATTTGTGGATGTGTGGGTTTGCATTCTTTATATCATTATGCTTGCTCTGTATCTGAATAGTGCTGCTGATCAAATGTTTATCTAATAAATGTTTTGCATCTATTGTAGATGAAGGTGAAGGTGGTGTTGATAGCTGTTCTACTGGGGTTGTTCTCCCTCTGTTCAGCTCAACTAGGTAAGGTCATACAACACACACATCCACATCCATAACCTGGGCAATATGCTTTGCCACACATACATACATAAATACATGTCACTGGGTAATCTCTACCACAAACACATACACACATTAATGTTTTTCTGTGTCATGGTGAATAGACAAGCTGCCAGTTAAGGCTGGCCAGTAGGACAATTTGAACAGATATCAGTGTTGTTGAATTTATAATCTGCTTTGGACGATGATATGGTTTAATTTAAAATTACGCCTCCTGATTTTCTCAATTTTTGCTCCCTCTACAGGTCATGAGGGTTAATAATATATTGGTGTGTGTGACCCATTCAGCAGGGGTTACTGGTGGCATTGTTTCTTCTTTGCTCAAAAATAAGTTCATCACATCAGTGAAACAGTAGTGGATTTTGGATTTTAGGCAGGAGTCAGGCAACCAGCACCCAAACTCTTCTTTCAGTTAAAATCAAGGAAAATCAGTAAAGACTTGATTTTACTATTACAGCTTCTGAAATAGGCTTATGTTAAGCCTTTTAGTTTAGTTACATTTTGTATGTTGAGCCATTTTAGTAACATTTTCCTATTATATAAATAAGGAAACTTCCAGTATCTTACCAAAATACAAAATATTGAAATATGTCTAATGAATTCAGCTACAAATAAATTAGAAAAGACATCTGGCAGCTAAAAAAAATTCCTTATGAGTTGATCACAGTTTATTTTATGAAAGCATTTGTTAATGAGGCTTTGTTATTAGAGAATGTAGAACTAAATTGTTCTAATTTTTTATTTTTTTTACTCTAACTCTTTAATCAATAAAATAATTTACTGCACACACTTCCTGCAAATAGAAAAGTCTCATAATAAATTAGACTGATAATTTTAAGATAAGATGTTTTCTGGTTATCTGCCTGTTTGAGGATTGTAGGATTAATATGGATTTATATCATTGTTGTAACCAGCAGCTGAACTGATTAGATTTTGCAATTGATCCAAATAGGATCATGATCACATCAAGGTCAAGTGTCTGAAATAGTTCTATTTATTTATTTTTTCAACAGCCTTTTTTCCTGTTTGAAGTGTATTTTAAGTAAAGTAACAAGAAGCACGTGACTTGAAAACCCCCATCGATGCTGTTGGTGTCGAGTTGTACTTATTTTTACTTTCTTTAAAAAAAAATTAAGGTGAATACAGTTTTCCACTTAAAACCATGCAAGTATAGCTTTTATTTTAGGTTAAATAGAAAAGTACAACAAATGTTACACATGTATAAAAATGATTATTGTATAATAAGCACCCATTAATAAGTGTACTTATTGTGTACTTATTCATGAATATGAATTCATATTGTGGTAGCTATACTCTTTCACATTGACATCAGGTAACACTTTAAGATGTATCACTTTATTTTAACATAAATTTAAAATTTTAACATAAACCAACATTCCATTACAAAACAAGAATATAACGCCTCTTTGTAATGCTCTTTACACCGACCATCTGTAACGTTAAAATCACCTACCTAATATTGTGTAGGTCCCCCTTGTGCTGTCAAAACACCTCTGACCCATCGAGTCATGGAATCCACAGGACCTCAGTAGGTGTGCTGTGGTATCTGGCACCAAGACTTTAACAGCAGATTCTTTACATCCTGTAAGTTGTGTGGCGGGCCTCTGACTTGTTTGTCCAGCACATCCCACAGATCCTCGAACGGATTGAGATCTAGGGCATGTGGAGGCCAAGTGAACACCTTGAACGGTCACGTTCTGGAACCATTCCTGAACAATTTTTGCAGTGTGGCAGGGCGCATTATCCTGCTGAAAGAGGCCACTGCCATTAGGGAATGCCGTTGCCATGAAGGGGTGTACTTGGTCTGCAGCAATTTTTAGGTAGCTGGTACGTGTTAAAATAATGTCCACATGAACACCAAGGTTTCCCAGCAGAACATTGCCCAGTGCCTCCACCGGCCTGCCTTCTTCCCATAGTGTTTCCTGGTGCCATCTCTTTTCCAGGTAAGCGATGCGCACACACACCCGGCCATCCTCGTGATGTAAAAGAAAACGTGATTCATCAGACCCGACCACCTTGTATTGTGCCATAGTCCCTTTCTGATGCTCATGTGCCCATTGTGGGTGCTTTTGGCAGTGGACAGGGGTCAGCATGGGCCCTCTGACCAGTCTGCAGCTATACAGCCCCATACACAGCAAGCTGTGATGCACTGTGTGTTCTGACACCTTTATATCATAGCTGGCATTATCTTTTTCAGCAGTTTGTGCTACCGTAGCTCTTCTATGGGATCGGACAAGACAGGCTAGCCCTCACCTCCCCATGTGCATCAGTGAGCCTGTCGCCGGTTCACCAGTTGTCTTTCCTTGGACTACTTTTGGAATGTACTGACCACTGCATGCCAGGAACCCCTCCCCACAAGATCTGCTGGTTCGGAAATGCTCTGACCCATTCATTTAGCCATCACAATTTGGCCCTTATCAAAGTCACTCAGATACTTATGCTTGTCCATTTTTTTTTCTTTTTTCAACACATCAACTTCAATAATTGACTGTTCACCTGCTGCCAATATATCCCACCCCTTGACAGGTGCTATTGTAACAAGATGATAATCAATGTTATTCATCTTTCAGTGGTTTTAATGTTATGGCTGATTGCTGTATGAATAAATGAGAGAGATGACAAATGAAGCTATGAAAAGCAGCTACTTTCATCTCTGCTGTCCTGCTGCTCTGCATCATCCTTTTCCATTAGTCTAGCAGAGGAGAGCCCTACCATTCAGCGCGGTTTCCAAGCAGTTTCACAGTGATTACATATTTTCCAGCTAGGGCCATGATACAGTCAAAAACTTGGTCATTCTTTGCAGTCCAGGATGCATCGAGATGCATCTGCATCCACACCACAAATGGTTTGAGTGATCGGATCACAGTGCATCTTCGAGTCGCATTTGACCCCATTCACACCACTACTTAGCGCTGTCTAATTACGATCTGATCACCTAGGACACGTGACAGTCTTATGGGTTTGTGGGGAAATGAGGAAATGGGACATCTCAAAAGGGGGTTCTCTGTTTTTCTGGGGGTTTTTTTCCTTCACTTTTTTGTACTGTTTATCATTATGGCCGAACAGTTCAATTTTTGTTTTGTCAGACCACAGGACATGTCTCCAGAAATTAAGATTTTTGTCCCCATGTGCAGTTGCAAACTGTAGTCTGGCTTTCTTATGGTAGTTTTGAAGTAATGGCTTTCTCCTCCCAGAGTAAGCTTTCAGCTCATGGTGGTACAGGACTTGTTTTACTGTGGATATGACACTGTCTTACCAGTTTCAGCCAGCATCTTCACAAGGTCTTTTCCTGTTGTCCTGGGGTTGATTCGCACATTTCGTACCAAAAACCATTCCTCTCTGGGACTCAGAATCCTTCTCCTCAGAATCCGGTATGATGGTTGTACATTCCCATGTTTTTTTTATACTTGCGTATTATTGTCTGAACGGATGAACATGGGACCTTCAGGCATCTGGAAATTGCACCTAAGGATGAGCCATACTTGTGGAGGTCCACAATTCTTTTCCTGATGTCTTGGTTGATTTCTCTTAATTTTCACATGATGTCAAAGAAAGAGGCTCTGTGTTTAAGGTGTGCCTTTATATGCATCCACAGGTGTGCCACCAATCAACTCAAATGGAATCAACTAACCTATCAGAAGCTTCTTAAGCTCAGAATGGAATCATCTGGAGTTTTCTTTTTGTTTAAAGACACAATAAACTTAGTGTATGTATACTTCTGACTTTGATGAAAGTGATTAAAAAAATAAGTAAAAATACTTTTGATTTGATACACCTGAACTCATTTAGTTTCATAATGCAAGCTCTGACTGATCCCAAAACTGTTGAGCTAATGGACAGGGGATTGCCTTGCTCAAGGGTCTCACCTCAGTTGAGGTATTGAGGGTGGAAGAGAGTGCTGGTCATTCACTCCCCCCAACCTACAATCCCTGCCAGACCTGAGACTCAAACCCACGACCTTCAGGTTCACCTTCGGGTCACAAGTTCGACTCACTAACCATTAGGCCACAACTGTATCAAGCTGTGATGTAGTCTAAAAAGTGAAAAAATATATTTGAAATAAATGTATTCTGTACAACACTTCATGTCTATTTGGCATATTTGGTCAATTGTGACATTTCTCATCCATCTTTAAAAAAATTCTCTGGGGGGGAAAAAATTCACTAGTTGTATGTCCTTCCAGTGGTATTAGGCCCATGATGTCTTCTCTGAAGCAGTCACCAACAAAAAATTAGCAGATAAACAACATTGAACTGTGTCAGAGGATTTTTCCACATCTAGGGATATAATGTCAGCTTTTCTCAATCAAGCCAAGAGTTTCAAAAATGTCATTTGCACAAATGTCATCCCTCCTTGCAGTTGGTGTATCTGACATGGGTATTGACTTGGTACAGGACATCACATGGTCTCTCACTTAATTATCCCCTACCACCCCCTTAACAGTGGCTAGCATGCATTCTTTCAACCATCTTGCTGTCAGTGACATGTGACAGTGATACCTGCCTGTGACAGTGATGCCTCCCTTCCAGATGCTCTGAACAACTTCTACACTCGGTTCGAGGCACAGAATGGCATGACGGCGAGGAAGACCACCCCACCTCCCAATGACCAGGTGCTGTGTCTAAGCACGGCCGATGTGAGGAAGACTCTACACAGTCAACCCATGGAAGGTTGCTGGACTATACAACATTCCTGGCAGTGTGCTCATAGAATGTGCAGACCGGCTGGCAGATGTTTTCACGGACATCAACACCTCCCTGAGCAGCACCGTTGTTCTGACATGCTTCAAGGCCACCACCATCATCCCCATGCCAAAGAAATCTTCAGTGTCCTGCCTCAACGGTCACCATCCCGTTGCACTTACACCTATCATCATGAAGTGCTTCGAGAGGCTCGTCATGAGGCACATAAAGACCCTGCTGCACCCCTCACTGGACCCCCTGCTATTCGCTTACCGCACCACCTGCTCAACTATGACGCCATCACCAACCCCCTCCATGTGGCCCTCACCCACCTGGATGATATCGACTCATGTTCGAATGCTGTTCATAGATTTCAGTTCAGCATTCAACACAATCATTCCTCAGCACCTAATTGGAAAGCTGGGCCTGAACACCTCCCTCTGCAACTGGATCCTGGACTTCCTGACTGGGAGACCTCAGTCAGTCCGCATCTCCAACACCACCACACTGAGCACTGGGGCCCCACAGGGCTGTATATATGGAGAAACTGGAGAAACATTGTTTCGTTCCACTACGTGCTTGTATATGGCTGAAACGACAATGAACTCCACTTGAACTTGAAATTGAAAAGGTTCTTTTTGCAAAATTGACCGAAAACATACACATTGGCTTCCTCTCTGCAGTTTCAATGAACACACATATCTCAGTCCAGTCACTGTCGAATTGGCATCAACTTTTCTTAAGGGTTGATAATTACCTGGTGTTATCTGTTTTTCAAAGTAAATATTAACATTGAATTACCAGTAGGTTAGTGGGCTAAAGTTCTAGCTGTCTGACTACTCTCTACTAGTGCTAGCTAGCTGTAAGCCAGCCATGCAAATGGTGCTTTTGTCATCAGTAATGCATGTGTTTGTGATTGGCTGTGATTGACAGCATCAGACCACTCTGCTGGTTTGAAGGATTGAATGGGTTTGTTGTGGCAAAAGGATAGTTATTCACACACATTTTCTTTTAGTTTTCTAATTTTATTTTTAAGCAAAATTAAATGTCTGCAGTTAACCTAGAGACTATAAGGTACAGTTTAATCAGGCAATTAATTGAAATAGACCACATATTGAAAGCTTTTAATTAATTATAATTAATTTAAGGGGCAAATATTTTTTTTTCCAAATGCAGAAATAAGAGTTTGCATAATAGTATGAACATATGTGAAAATACCTCTAGATGAAAGTAGTCTGATACTGAAACATTGATGATGAATGACATGAATCATCTTGTATATTATTATTATTATTATTATTATTATTATTATTATTATTATTATTATTATTTAAATCTTTCTGTTGAAACTGCAGCCATGTCACTTCTCCACATTATGCTCAGTGGCAAAATGTGTCATCTTTTAGGGAAATGGCAAGAGCAAAGTACTGGCATTTTCTGCTGTCACTACTGTTCCCATCACAGCAGTGCAGGTGTGTGATGATTCTGATAATTCAAACTATTATGCACACATTTATTTCTGAAACAGCGTGACCTCAATGGCTCTATCTTTCAGACTCCTAGCCTCCTCCAATGGGACTCCAAGGAAGTGCTTTAAGAAGATGGCTATGATGCCACACTACTGTCTGATACAATGCTCTCAAATCATGTTGCTTGAAAACATCCCAAATTTTACAATTGTAGTCAGCAATGTGGGTTCTCAGCTTTATAAAGGCTGTTGTCACTAGTGGGGTCAAAGCCTTTGAGGGCATGGCATGCCGGTAGGCCACGGCATGGCATTCCGATTTTAACACCTAGTTTCTGTGAAATAGCATACAGCCGCAGTGATGAGCTGTTGGTACAAATGGCCTTCCTGTACTGGTTCTTTCTACAGCACAGCTGAATGAGTGTCCTACTAAAGGAGCTCCACTGTTTAACCATTAGATCATGAAGGGGATAATGTTTATTGTCCAGAATGGCTGTGAGTTTCAGTGTCTTCTTTTCCACCACCATATCAAAACCACCCAGAAAACAGCCCTTCTTGATCAGTGTTTGCTGAGTGTTCTTTTTTTTTTTTTTTTTTTTTTTTGGCTCATCTCCAGCTCTGATGCCACCTTAATAGAATACTGCTGCAGGAACACTGCACTCAATTCCTTGCTGCAAACGTTAAGGAATTGAGCATACTCAGGAAGTAAAGTCTGCTCATCCCTTTCCTGTACCCAGTCTCTGAGTCGACCTTCCATTCCAACTTGTTGTAAAGATGGACACCAAGGTACCTGTAGGTGTCAACCAGCTCAACATCCTGACCCATAATGGTAATGGGGCTGGTTGTGGTCCTCTCATTCCTGTAGTCCACCACCATCTCCCTTGGTCTTGGCCACATTGAGGAGCAGATGGTTCTTCCCACACCAAACCACAAAGTTGTTGACCATGTCCTTGTACTCCTCTTCCTCCTGATGCACCTTACCACCACAGAGTCATCAGAAAATTTCTAAAGGTGGCAGAGATCCGACCTGTACCAAAAGTCTGTGGAGTACATGATGAAGAGGAAGGGGGAGAGCATGGTTCCCTGTGATGTTCCAGTGCTGCTCAGACAGGCAGGTTCCTAGCCACACCTGTCCGGCAGGTAGTCTGTGACCCAGGAAATCATGGACAGCTGTGATGCTTCCTGTCAGGATTTGGGGAATTTAAACTGCCCTCAATGGTGCTAAGGAACTTTTACACCTGAACCATTGAGGACAGTTTAAATTCCCCAAATCATCTAAGGTGGTAAAGATGCTGACAAGCTGCCTTCACCATGGTGTTAATGTGACGGGACCATGACAGGTCCTGCATGATGTGGTCACCAAGGTACTGGAAACTGAAATAAATAAATGTGTGCATAATAGTTTGAATTATCAGAATCATCACACACCTGCACTCTCTCCAGGCCCACTACAGCAGTATCATCAGCAAACTTGGCAATGGTGGTAGAGTTGAAAGTGGCCATGCAGTCATATGTGTACTTATCACAAGTAAAGCAAGGGGCTCAGGACACAACCCTGGGGTGCTCCAGTGCTGAGGGCAAGGTAGGGTGAGAGAAGCCTGTCTACCTGTACTACTTGCAGTCTGCCTGTCAGGAATATGGAGCTCCACTGGCACAGGAACGGGCTAAGTCTCAGGTCCTCCTACTTGGTGGTGAGTTTAGAGGGGATTGTAGTGTTAAGTGCTGAGCCGTAGTCCAGAAACAGCATTTTAACATAATTTCCCTTCCTGGTCTCCAGATGGTCAGAGCTGTGTGTAGTAGGTGTGTGATGGCGTCATCCATTGAGCAATTGGGTCAGTATGCGAATTGTAATGGGTCCAGGGTGTTATGTAATGAAGAGTTGATGTCTCTGACCAGCTTTTCAAACCATTTTTTCACAGCTGAGGTCAGGGCTACTGGGTTATAGTCACTGAGGCAGGCTGACTGGGGTTTCTTTGGGACAGGAATGATAATGGACTGATTAAAGCACATGGGAATTACTTACTGTGCCAGGGACAGGTTGAATGCGTGTGAACACTGGCCTGACCAGAGATGCCATCTGGTCCGGATATGGTTCCAGATATAAATTTTAATTTACATTCAGTTTTCTAGAGTATCCCCCGACCAACAAGCACACACATTTCGTTAGAGCTTGCATTATGAAACTACATGAGTTCCAGTGTATCAACTCCCATGTTATTTTTGCACTGTTGTGATAAAGTTGTGGCATTGTTGGATTTTGTTTCAAGTTTTCCGATTTGGTTAACACAAACATGTCCTTTGTGAAAAATAAGACAAATCTTCATTTACATTGTCTTCCAAGGTAAGGACAGCAAACATCATCAGGTGGATTTAAGAGTTTTGATTTACATCAGTCTTTCTTTTAAAAATGGTTATAACCTCTCATAGGTCTGTGCTGGTTTATGCAGTAGTCTGTGTGGTTACAGTTATCTTTACTACTAGCAGAAAGCATATTTAGTGTATTGCATTATGCTTATATGAGTGGCAACACCACTAATTTAATGATCTATTGCCTAACAACCATAGGTAGTAATGATAAATAACTACCCAAAGTATTTTAATTAGCAACTCTGTGTTAACTGTGTTCTGCTAAAATACATTTAGTGGCTGTATAAATACAGGAAGTGGTGTATATAAATGTAAAGCATCTTGTTTGTGTGTTTCTGTAGATGGTAATGATTGCACTAAGGCTTCAGCTCAGTCTTGTGGTGAATGTATACAGGTTGGAGACAAGTGCGGCTGGTGCACCTACGAAGTAAGTAACACTAATGCTGAAATTATATATATATATATATATATATATATATATATATAATGTGTGTGTGTGTATGTATATATATATATGTGTGTGTATGTATATATATGTATATGTGTATGTATATATATGTGTGTATATATATATATATATATTTATATATTTATATATATATATATATATATATATATATGTATGTATATGTATATCTGTTCTTCAGAATTTAATTTCAGCATGTGTGTGTGTGTGTGTGTGTCTGTATACAGTGTCTATAGAAATTCATCATACCCCTTTGAAATAGTTACTTTATTTGTCGTACAGCCTGAAATTAAACCCGATTCCAAATAACTTTTCTAGCTTTATTTGCAATTTTGGTCTTACAACATCATACCAGTGAAAGAAAAAACACAACAGTTCTGCAAATTAATAAAAAAACAAAAAAAAACTAGAATAACGGGGTTGGAAAAGTCATCAGTTCCTTGATTTAATATTTCGTAGAACCACCTTTTGCTTTAATTACAGCCATCAGTCTTTTTGGATATGTCTGTACTAGCTTTGCACACCTTGA
>CM074965.1:8383941-8397767 GCA_037577455.1 Pangasius macronema | reverse complement strand
TTGTTAATCCATTTATTTCTGTAAAGCTGCTTTGCGACAATGTCCATTGTTAAAAGCGTTATACAAATAAAACTGAACTGAACTGAACAGTAGTCATTGTACTGTCTTGTGCTGTCTGCACATGTTTGCACTTGTGCACTTTATGTATAAATTATGCAGTCCCTTGTAGTTCTGTGTTTGTCTTATGTAGCACCTTGGTCCTGAAGAAATGTCGCTTCGTTTCACTATGTACTTTTTTTGTATGGCTGAAATGAAACTATGCTTCTAAAAAGAATTTAATTTGTGTGTGTGTGAAATAAGCAACCTGAACTTGACAAAGTAATCCATATTTAAAAATACAGTAACACTGCAAATAAGATCTGATATAAGATTTGAAGCTGATCAATCAAGGTTTACATTAGTTACTCTTCTTATGCGTGAAATTGGCACATACTCAGAAGCAGGAGTAGCATACGAAAGTTTTTCCGAAAATACAGGATTTTCATGAATACCAAATTTGTTGGTGTAAAAGCACATACAAATGATTTAAGCATTATTATTGATGAGGCCCAATGTTAGCGCAGACATGGATTAATTGAGTGGCAAAATGATAATCAGTCAAATGCCACAAGAGACAGAGACTGTTGTAGATTATGCTGATAATCAAAGTGATAAACAGCATTTCTTTAGTGCAAACTCATAATTCTTAAAAATTTGGCAGTAATGCTCTTCCAAAAGAAGATTTGGTTATAAATATAGAGGTAGGTTCTTTCAGTGGAACTGGAATGGAAGATTTAAATATAAAATGTTCCATTTTCACTTTTGGGGTGCTTTAAAATGCTGGAACTTTACTTATTTCAGTTCAGGAAAACGTCAAAAAACTTGATTTGAAATGTGAAGGACTTTTACAGGCTCTCTCTCTCTCTCACACACACACAAAGCCTCATTTAACTGTATATGAATGGATTTAATCATAAATTGTTCATAAGAAGTATTTACACAAAAAAATTGGTATTCCTGAAAATCCTGTAATTTCATGCTACTTGTGCTTCAGAGTGTGTGCAAAATTATGCATAAAAAAAAACTAAAGAAGACCACTGTAAACCTCAAATTGATCAACTTCAAATCATATGTATGATTAAATGATTTGATCTGCATGATTTATTTAATTTTTTTTTTTTTGCATTGTACTGCTGCCACATGATTGCTGCATGAATGTGCAGTTGTACAGGTGCGACTAATAAAGCGGACAGTGAGTGTACAATTGTAATGATGACCTTTTATGAATATCAATATAGTGCACTTACTTTGCATAATGTTATCCGACAGGTACATAATCAGCTGCACAGTATGTGCGTTATGTTCCCCACCCACAAACAAGCATTTAGAACTGTCATTAAATATTTCTGGGGGGTTCAATCACGGAATACACCTCTTAGCTATGCCTCTGCAGTGGAAACTGTCAGTAAACTAAACTGAACCCACCAGTGACTGGTGTAGTGCTCTTTGATCTCATGACAAGGAGAAATATCACTGCCTGCATGAATGGATTAAATTACATATTAAAGGGAAAAAGACAATTTCATTAACATGGTTGAAACAATACAAATGTTATAGATTATAGATTCACATTATAGAATTAGCGTGCAATCTCACCTCCACATAATTTGTTGTTGGATCGGTCGCAGTTGAAGTTGTCACATTCGCAGTACTTCCCTTCATACCGCTCCTCTGGGTTGTCTCGTTTCTTGCATTCACATGTTCCACAGATACAGTCTCCATTGTTGCTACAGATATCTGTACCATTGTCCATGCGGCAATTGGCATCCAGATCCTCTGCCCTGACATCATCTTTACTACATTCACAAACCCTTCCAATACGTCCCTCATTGCATCTGACAAGTCACAAGGAAGCGTATTTAGTGTTATTGTAAAACAGCTATTTAACAGCCAGCACACTTTCAAATGGTCCATCAGCCTGTTGCCAATAAATATAACAGGCAAGAAAAAGACAAACTCAGAACATTTTTATATAAAAGTTGCACATTTTACAGGGATCCTACGTAGTTAGAATTTTGCCATGAGAAATTAATAACATTCAGAACATTAACATTCTGGGGGTGGGGGGTATGAAAAACTTTTCTCTTTTAATGTAGAGGATAACAAAGGTAAACATTCTAAGGTTTTACTTTCAGATTTTGGATTGCTCTTTTGTAAATCAATAATTAAAATTTCAGATAGTATGATACAAATTTAAAATAACACTTATATTAAGATTTTTGCATTTAAATTAAAACATTTAATGGCATAGTTCCCTGACATGCTGCAAAATAGTTCTGAAGGTAGGGCACAGACAAGTGAAAAACTGCTGAAAATAGATGAGTTTAGACGAATGACTAATTGTGAATTGCTCCATGTTCATCTGTCACACACAACCAGTAAGGATGTCCTAGTAAGGACAGCCTTCTTTCATCTCAGAAATATTGCTGAGATAAGAAATATCAGATATATTATTGTCTCTCCTAGGAGAAATGTGTATTGGGCAACTGAGAGAACACAGTCAACCTTACAATATACATATACAATCAAACTACACTGACATGCAATTGCACACAGATCTGTACAAACAGCAGAATATACACAACATACAGTAACAAAACATACACGACATACACAAATGGCCTACACTTAAATATTACACAAATACCCTACACCAAGACAATTCATATCTTCCACAACAAACAAACAAACATGCACACACAAACATGCACACACCATGTCTTACTGTTCAGTAATTTGACTGATATTGGAACTAAGGAAAATTTATACCTGCTCAACTTAAAGTTTGGTAACCCGTACCTTCTGCCCGAAGGCATCAACTCATATTCTGTGACATAATACAGTAAAACTAGTTCATGCTTTTGTTACCTCTAGGTTGGACTAAAGTAATGCCTTGTTGTCTGGATGTTTTTGTAGGTGCATAAACAAGCTCCAGTTAGTCCAGAATGCAGCAGCCAGGGTCTTACTTGAACCAGAAAATGTGACCACATCACCGCTATCTTATCCACATGGCCCTGGCTCCCACAAAAATTTTGCATTAATTTTAAAATACTACTAAAGCACTAAAGTGACACAGTACCTGAGCAAACTTTTGAGCTTTTATAGTCCGCCACACCTGCTTCAATAAAAAGGTGCAGACACGTTTGTTTGTACCTCAGATAATACAGGCTACAGCAGGGGCAGAGCTTTCTCTTACAAAGCCCCCCGATGTTGAACAGCCTTATAATTAGCGTTCGTTTACATCTAGGCACATTTGTTTAGTCAAGCATTTTGTTAAAATTCACTCAGGTTTGTTGATGGTGGAGTGGCTGGTCTCAGTGCCCTCATATCTGCTTTACCTTCTGATTCCCCTTTTAATTATGCTGTTATAATTAGCCTTACTGGAGTCCCTACTTGCACAATGTACATCTTCACAATGAACACCCTTTATGGGACAAGAGAATACCTAATAATCTGTGTTCTCCAGTTTGATGTGACAAACTTAAAGGTAAAACTCTGATGACCGTCAAACTCAAGTTTCTTTTTAACACATTTAGCAGTACTTCACTCTATAGTATACAGTTATAGAAGAGAAATAATTTATAAAATCGGTCTATCTGGTGTCACCTAGATGGGTTCTCTTCTGAATCTGTTTCCTCTCAAGGTTTCCTCTTTTCTCCTCAGGAAGTTTTTCTTTGCTATCGTAACCTCTGGCTTGCTCGTTAAGGATAAACTTAAATTAAAAGTTTTCTATCTGCATTTCTGTAAAGCTGCTTTTTGATAATGTCCATTGTTAAAAGCGCTATATAAATAAAATTTAATTGAACAGAATTGGCAAATAGATTTGCAGAGCACTGCTACGCAATAGAATCTTACTCCAAGTAGCAACAAATGTGAACTGAATGTCTCTGTTCCCTATACTCTGGAAAACCTGCACTCTGGTAAAAAGACATGGAATGGCCAGCTATTCTTAATTAATGGTCAATTGGAAGACCTAAACATACACATGAAGCAAAATAGCGTTGTTTGCAAGCTTGCCTAAATCCAAAAATCAATGCAGCTGAAGTTAAAGAATGCAAGTCATGTATGTCAGTGCTAGAAAAGCAAGTGATGTTAGTTCAAAAAGAAGCTGTGCTAAAGAAAAGATGATGTGCTAAAAGAAAAATGCAAAGAACAAGAATGGTACAAAAGAAGATGCAATCTGAGAATTAAAGGGACGTGGAAAAAATGAACAAAAATATAAGACAAAGTCATTCAGCTGCTGTCGAAGATAGCTCCTGTTCTAGATAAGATTGAAGATGCTGTCTATGGTGTCCATAGACTGGGTAAAAAGACCCTACATGCACAGATATTCTTGCAATTTACCAAGCATATTTATGGAAATGAAATCTGGAAGATGTCAGTGTCAGACATAGACATGCAAGGGTGCCAGGGTAAGGATCTCATTAAGGAAGATTAAAGCTGGCGAGAGATGCTCTTTGGCCATGTACTGAGAAGGCTAGAAAAGACGGTGAAAGAGTTTAATTTCTTGGCTCATATGCATTCATAAATGGCAGGCCGACAGAGACTACATGAAAGAAACAAATGACCTGTTTCTCATGAACTGTTTGAAGGAAGAGGGGCTATGGTCTCTCTTTCTTGCCTTTCCTTATATTGAACTCATCAATAAAGTTTTGGTTAATGCAGGTTAATTGAATGTTTACTTTAAACTTCTTTTGCTTTTGCTCTGCAGGTTCACCTATGGAAATATTATGACTTTTACTTCCTCCAGGGGTTAATTGAATGTTTACTAAAACTTCTGTAGCTTTTTTGTAACGTTTAAAGTAAACATTCAATTAACCATTTACCATTAACAATTACGTTAATGAATACGTATGGATTGTATTGTGTTTAGTCAAGGGATTAATCGACACTGGATAGCTATGGTTCTGCATTTAAGTCTGTCAAGTCTGTCCCTTTATACTGGTGAATATATATGGTTTTTCCAGTTGCAGCCAGAAAAATGTGGTGCTCAGTAAAATTATTAAGCTTATCCAGCAGCCTGTGTCTTAGTTGGAGATTTCAGTTTCACCAGATGAATGTCCAGGCAGTTTTGAGGTCTCCCATTTAAATGATGTTTTACTAAATTTTAACAATTTTAATTCCCCGTTAGATATCTGGAGGTCTATAAACCCATGTAAAGCAATATTTCTAGTACAAAGCAAACAGCAGTTCTAAGTCTAGAATTGATTTTTGGCTTGGTAGTAATGTGCTCAAATTGGTCAACGAATCCTCCTTCACTAAAGAACGTTTTACAGATCATTGTATGATCTCAGTGTTGAAACTCAAAATACAAAGTCATCATAATAACAAAGCATATTGGAAACACTGACTTATTAAATAATGAAAAATATTATCAAGTGTGATTTTTTTTTCATTTCAGATTAGAGAACTTTCAATCCAATTCAGTAAAAATATTAGTAAACAAAAAAGAGAATTTGAAACTAAATTCATTCAGGAGATGAACAGATACACATTCCAGTGTATATTTGAGAGTGCTCTCTTACCTGCATGCTCCACACTCGAGGGTTCCATTTCCAAAGTGGCAGTCTGGACTTTTGGGGATTCCTTCTTTGGAACATTCACACTCACAGATGAAGTTTAGAACAATCACTACCTCCTCATTGAAGCCCAGTGGCTTGATCTTTATCACCTCTGATGTACCATGTGATGGGCAGCCCTTAGTGGTGATGGCTATGTCAAAGGTCACCTGCATGATGAACAGGAACATTGGTGCATATTATATTCAACACTTTCATAATATGACTTAAAAAAAATAAATAAAATAAAATAAAATAGGATGACTTTGTGTTCACCACTTCACATTATACCTTTCTTACCTCATCACCAATGGAGATGTTTGAGCACTTTCTTCCATTGTCTCCTATTTCACTCACTCCGTTCTTGCAGTGGGATACGTATGAGATGGACACTCCCTCAGGCAGCTTGCTGTTCTCCAGGATCACCTCGGACGACAGAGACTAAGGCAGAGATTTGGAAATGATTACTGGAAGGAAGCTCATGAGATTCAAACAATGCAGATACATGAAGAAGAAAACAGACTGAGATATTATTAAAAGAGCCTCACTTTGCCCAATGTGCTTGCTAAAAACAATAATCACTCACTTTGGGATATTATAACAAGAGTAACACTATATGGCCAAAGGTTTGTGGACACCTGACCAATCACAGTGTATGTGCTTGCTGAACATCCCACCCCAGATTCATTACCCCCTTTGCTGTTATAATAACCTCCCTTCTTCTGGGAAGGCTTTCCACTACATTTTGGAGCATGGCTGTGGAGATTTGCTCATTTAGCCATTAGTGAGGTCAGGCACTGATGTTGGACAAAGAGGCCTTGCACACGGGTGGCATTCTAATTCATCCAAAAGTGTTCAGTGCGGTTAGAGGTCAGGGCTTTGTGCAGGTCACTTGAGATTTTCCACTCCAACCTTGACTTTAAGGACCTGCTGTAACTTTATGCACAGGGCCATTATCATGCTGGAACAGGTTTAGGCTAGGTCCTTTAGTTCCAGTGAAGGGAAATTTTAATGAAGTGAAGTGAAGTGAAGTGACGTGACGTGTGAGTAGGTGACCCAAACTCGGAATTTGTGCTCTGCATTTAACCCATCCAAGTGCACACACAGTAGTGAACACACATACTTGCTGCGGCGCCCGGGGGCAGTTGGGGGTTCAGTGCCTTGCTCAAGGGTCTCACCTACAATCCCTGCCGGACCTGAGACTCAAACCCATGACCTTCAGGTTCACCTTCTGAGACTCTAACCATTAGGCCACGACTGCGTATGCTACAGCATATGACGATATTTTATTCAGTTGTGTTCTTACAGTTTTGTAGCAACAGTTTGAGGAAGGCTCACATATGGGTGTGATAGTCAGGTGTCCACATACTATATATTATGATGTTCATTAGTCCATTGGAGATGAACAGCAATCATATCAGGAGAATACCAAGAATGTATGGTACACTCTTCAAGCATAAAGAAAGTCATACAAGACTGTTTTACTCACATTGTAGGCATCAATGATAAGTTTGATCACGTTACTGGAGTTCGCAGACAATGTTCCCACAGCTGACTTTGGAATGAGATTTTTAAGCTCCTAAAAAAATTAAATGAATCGTCAAAATCTCTTTGCCTATTTTGCTGTTTTTCCCTACACAGTTCACTTACTTGAATTACTGCATGTTATTAAAAATGATTACCTTATAGACAGGCTGGAACTCCTCAGTCACAGCAAAGATGGTCTGAATGTTGTTGTCACTCAGTTTCTGTACAAGATGTGCAATTGAAGGGTAGTCCTACAACAAAGAAGTTCTTCAGTATTACTGTGTTTATGTGTGTATTTGTAAATTACTAGAAGATTGAATATAGCAAGCCTACATAGTAATGGCTCATTGTGTACATATTATCCTTCAGGTGGCATTTTCCATCATTGGGAAGCACAATGCCACCCAGTTTACCATCTCCCGCGAAGTGAAAGCCAGCATCAGTGGAAAACACTAGTAGTCGAGTGACATTCCTCCAACCAATCTGTTCCTAAAATATCCAAACAAAAAGGTGTTCTCATTAATTGTAATGCTGACAATTAAAAATATATTAATGTAGTGCAGTTAAAAATATATTGATGTGGGGCTCCCACAAAGTACAACAGGAGTGTTTGCCCTATCATTTGGAGATCATGAGTTTGAATCCTGATGATGCTACAGCCATCTGTGGCCAGGAGGAAAATTGGCCATGCTCTCTGGGTGAGAGGGGCATTCTCTCTCTCTCTCTCTCTCTCTCTCTCTCTCTCTCTCCAAAGAGCGAGTTAAGCTCTACTGTGACTCAGCAGTTGGTGAGGTTGACTGACCTCACATGTCTTGGAAAACGTAAGGAAGCATATGTTAGTCTTCAACCTCCCAAGTTAGTAACTGTCTTATGATCGGGGAGAGCTGGGAGGTGGGTGGTAATTGGCAAGTAAACAAATTAGGAAGAAAAATGGGGGGAAAAAGTATACTCTCCATTCAGGCGACCTAGATATTTAAGAGTCAAGGACATTCTTGGCCATATGCACCACACAATCCTTGGAAAGGCATGGTGTGCACATTACTGTTAGACGTAAAACATCTATTGTAACTACATAATGAGTATGCTGAGTTAACAAATGAAAAATAAAGCATTATCTGTTTACCTTATATAAATATATAAGTGATATGTATATATATATAGCATATAAAATGTACTTAAAAGAGCAGAAAAACATAAAACATGATTTTTAACTGTATTATCTCTAAATTATTATAAAACAGTTTGATTTGTTTTTAGACACAAGGGCCACACCATGCTGTCATTCCGTCGTGGGGGCATATTTTATAGTCTTATCTCTATTTTATAGTCTTGTAGTCTAATCTTACACAGTGTCATCAACTGTAAGAGATTAAGTGGGGAAAAAAACCCTGAAAATCAGCACTAGTAACTAAAGTTTAAGAAGCCATGTAGAGGTGAAAGTAGTTCCAGTGAAAAACTGGAAAGGCATGTTTTTGTCCTACATGACCTCATACTAAATGGATGGAATGTAGCTATGGTTTACAACCCGCTGAAGGCTGATTTTAACGCATATTTTGCTTAGCTTTCTATGTTTTCCATAATGTGTGCAGAACCAAGTATGCTTTGGCATTAAGTGTTCATCATTAAGCATTAGGTCCAGCATCAAACAACAAAATGCTCAAAAAACGAAGCCATTATCTTTATTATGCATGTTGAGCTTTGCAGTTTACACTGACCTTGGTGTTATTCATTGCCGTTCCTTCAATATTATTAGCTTGTCAAGATTATTTTGCACATAGCTGCTTTCCAAGAATCAGTTTAAAATGGGTATTAATTCCACGAATATACCATGAACAATGGGGCATGACAACAGGAAAAAGGCCACTAGAGCTGCTCTTTAATTCAAGTAACCTGTTAACCTCCCTAACAAGCTCACCCCACAGACAGCAACTTGCATGATGGCGTCAAAGCCTCCCTCGGGTGAGTCTAGGTTTCCAGAAATTTGTTGCCGGCTGACAAGGCTGTTAAATTGACGGCCATCCTCAGTCAGACTCAGTACATTTTTATAGCTGAAGGGGCTTGTACAGTTCTGATCAGAAGTGCAGGGATTCAGAAGCTTAGCAGGGGTTGTACTGATGTAGGGCATCACAGTCTTTTCCACAAACGAACCAAAACCTGCAAAAAATATACCAAAATGTATACGTTCAATGGTTATGTTGATTAAAACCCCAAAAGCTTGTACAACTGTTAGCAGGTTAATAGCAAAGTACATACACAATTAAAAGAAAGATCAGTCTAGCCTGAAGAATGGGCCTGACTTAGTCACACTTAGTTAAGTGAGTTAGTTAACATACTCCATTGATTCTTTACTGCATTTGGATAGTTTGAAACACCCATACCAATCCTGAAGTCAGACGTGACAGTCTGCATCTCACGCATCAGGTCTGTTCCCAAATTCTTCACATTCTCCAAATCATCTTTCATGGAGTAACTCAAGTCCATCAGGTAATACAAGTCAATGGGATAATCCTCTGCCCTTTTAAACTTCAGGGAAAATTTCTGAGGCTCACCTGTAAAAAAAAAAAAAATAAAATAAAAAAATAAACAAATAAAAATTATACCATGTTCACCCCAGAAAAAAACCTAACAAATTCAAATGGGTAGCAGCCTTCACATGGCCATTTTTTGACATTTTCTACTTTATAGACATACACGTACACATGCACATTCATGCAGTTATCTAATCAGCCAATCATGTGGCAGTAGCGCAGTGCATAAAATCATGTAGATACAGGTCAAGAGGGGACTGGGGAAAAGGTGTGATCTCAGTGACTATAACCATGGCATGTTTGCTGGTACCAGATAGGCTGGTCTGAGTATTTCAGAAGCTAAGCTGCTGATCTCCTGGGATTTTCACACACAACAGTCTTTACAGTTTACATAGCATGGTGTGAAAAACAAAAAACATCCTGTGAGCAGAAGGTCTGCACAAACACCTTGCTGATGAGCAAGATCAGAGGAGAATGACCAAACTGGTTCGATCTAACTCAAAAAAGTACTCTTTACATCTGTGGTGAGCAGAAAAACATCTAAGAATGCACAACACATTAAACCTTGAGGTGTATAATAGCAGAAGACCACATCAGTTTCCACTCCTGTCAGCCAAGAACAATAAACTGAGGCTATCCTGGGCACAGACTCACCATATGTGAAATTCTCAGATCATCAGTTTCTGAAATACTCAAACCAGCCCATCTGGTGCCACGATCAAAGTCACAGAGATCACATTTTTTTCCCCCAAAGTTCTATAAATGTCCCCCCAAAAGTGAAAAAGGAAAAAACTGCATGTAAACATTTCATTTTAATTTCGCTGAAAGACACGATGTCTTCTATCCAGACCGGAATTGTTAGGATGGGCCTCGTATATTTTACATACACTCCCCAAAGTCCCTTGGCCTTCAAGTAATTCATTGGCCAAGGCTTTTATATATAGCTTTTTTAAAGGCTTTTATATAGAGCTCCGTTCCAACAAGCAGGGCACTGTACTAACATAAGTCTCTCAAAATAAGTGAAATACAATCATCCTAAATCATTATGAGCTGAATATGTATTGTAACTTGGTTTTTCTAATTACTGGAATGGCCTAGTAGGGAAAAGCTAAATGCTAAAATGCTTACATTAGGCACAGAGCTCCGATGCTAGCTGCTATAAGCTATATGCAAGCAGAGCACCTGTGGAAATACAATATGCATTTCTCTGCCTGAGAGTTAGAAAACCGATCAATAATTAATCATTTGTATTTTTAATGCCTTTTGTCTGTATAAGTGGTGTGTGTGTTGATATGGAAGGGTGCTGAGCAGGACGTGGACTCTGGTATGTGTGTCTTGATGAGGAGGGATACTGAGTAGAGGCTGTAAGCTTGTGTAACTGTCTCTCAAATCAGTATATGAACTGCTTGCCGGTCTTTAGGAACAGAGATGAGTGGAGGTATACTGTGTGTGTACGCTCATCTCTCCTGCCGTAACTTGCAATAAAGCTTGAATTATTGCCATAGATTTGGTCTTCTGTATATTCATTTATTAAATTTCTTCCACATATTCCACATGAGTAACATTTTGTCATTTAGGATAAGTGAAATTTAATCATTACTAACAATAATGAGATATAACTTGAGTTTTAAGTGCTTGAATAACAAAGTAAGCAAAAGTTAAATGCTAAAATGATAACATTAGCGAGCCCTTATTCTGAGCTCCGTAGCTCGCCGCACCAACAAGCAAGGTACTTCTGTATAAGAGTACTTCTCTCCGTGATAAGACGATAAAAAGTTACTCAGCATAAATGAAATATAACTCATTAATTGGCAAACAATAAATCACCACCTGCTGAGGGGAGATGCTAATTTTAGAGCTAAGTTAATGGCCAATTAACAGATGAATAAAAAAACAAGCTAGTTAGTTGTAGGAATCTTCTGGCTAATTCTAATTCTATATAAGAACTGTGTGCTGGGTAAAATATAAAGCATAATTAATTAAAGTTCCTTGTACAGAGAGAGGTCCACAGTTCTTTATTATTCTGCAGTATTACTGATAGTTGGTCCTGGCAACTCTAACTGAGGTTTATTCTACAGACCACTGTATGTCCTGGGGAAGAGCATTGTTAACATAGGTGGGAACTGGGGTAGGCAATGTTGAACCTACTTATTTAACCCCGCTAGATTTCCTTCATGGAAAGAAACATTAGCAAATTAGAATTCACTTCACTTGATATTCACCGCCATATTAAAATCACAATGTACCTGCTCTTAGGCTCAGTGTGAGCTTCTGAGGTTGAATCTGAGTTATCTGGTCCGGTTTCAGTTTCTCGGCCACATCTTTTTTACGGTTTGTGACAGTTTTGTTCTCGTTGACAAAGACTGCTCCTCGAGGATTTTCCACATTGTTCTGAGGACAGCCCTTCTTAATCAGAGCCTCAGTTTCATCACAGCGTGTTGATTTGGATTCGCCTTGCTTCAAAAAGGCCTGCAGGCACAGGGTGTATGCAACAATTAGAGAACCGCATATCAAGTGAGCACTGCCACAAATGACTTGATGAAAAGGAAGCAAAGGAGAAATATGAAAGCTATTTATTATTTTAAAGGCAAAAATTGTTTTAAACATCTTTAATCTGCATATTGAAACAACACATGAACAATGAATGAACCCACTGTATACAGATCACAGCATATGCACCTTTTGGAAAATATTACTATTGACCTATAAGGTACCTGAGCAAACTTTTGGTGTTTTATGATCCGCCACGTCTACTTGGATCAAAAGGTGCAGGCTATTTGTTGGTAACTCAAATAGTGCGGGCTACAGCTGGGGGGAGAGCTTTCTCTTACAAAAGTCCCACAGTTATGGAACAGCCTTCCACTTAGTGTTCAGGGCTGAGACACAGTCTCAGTGGTTTAAGTCTAGGCTGAAAACATATTTGTTTAGTCAAGCCTTTTGTGAATAGTTTTTTCTTAGGTAGAGGGGCAGGTCTGGAGGGTTTGGATTGCTACAACCTGGGGGCTGGGGAGATGGCTTGGGGATCACATATGGGGAGCTGTACTGTAATATGGGGAGTATTAGTACACATACCATTTACTACTGTAATATGCCACGAGTACCATCGTACTCCATACAGCCCCAGGACTCCACCAGTGTACAGTGTATAGATTTTAACCAACCGGACTTCTTGCGAAAACTGTGATGAATTTACTGGGTGGACAATTGCACTAATTGTCCATATAGTACACAACAATAGAAGGGATTTATTTATAATTGCACTATCCATTGTACCCAACCTTTTGAGCCTGGTTCCTCTCAAGGTCTCATATATATATATGCACACATACACACATACACACACACATACATACATGTTCTCAAAACTCAAATTTTGAGTTTCCTCCATGGAGATGCATTGCCAGGCCTTCACTGCAACCACTTTCAGTAAGTGAAAAGCATGATCTATTGGGTTGAGATCAGGCGACTGACTTGGCCATTGAAGAATATTCCATTACTTTGCCTTCAAAAAGTCTCGAGTTCTTTTCTCAGTATGTTTAGGGTCATTATCCACCTGCACTGTGAAGCACAGTCCTATCAGTTTTGTAGCATTTGGCTGAATGTGAGCAGAGAGCATAGCCCCAAAAACCTCATATATATATATATATAACCTATATATATATATATATATAGCATCTCCAGGGAGGAAACTCAGAATTTGAGTTTTAAGAACATGGGCTCCAGACTTCAGGATTGTCATCCAAGTATTAAAATGGTGGTTATATTTACATTTATGGCACTTTGTCCAAATATCTTTGAGCCCCTAAAAATGGAGATATTTTGCTGAAAATGGCTGTAATTCTTAAACGGTAAATGCCATATTTTTGTGGAACCTCTTAAAATAAAGCTGAAAGTCCACACACACACACACACACACACACCTGATCAAAATCTTAAGACCAGGGAAAATATTCCAAGTTTTCACACTTCGCACTGGTGGATTGCAACCAGGTTGTAAGTACTTCTTCAAAATGCCAAAAGAAGAAAAAGGAAAAAAAAAAAAACAGAGATAGGAAATTTATTGAAAACTGCATTTAAACTCAAACAGGCTGTTCGTTAGCTGATCAAAAGTTTAAGACCATAGCCCAAAAATACCCACAACAGAACTAAAAGTGTCAAAAAAAGGACTCAGTAG